>VDFB02117008.1:0-21607 GCA_007258455.2 Sequoia sempervirens | reverse complement strand
GATAAATTTGTTAGAAATAAGGGAGATATTAATATTTGATCATATTGATTAAATATTAATTAATTAACGTTTATAATATAAAGTTATAATTTAATATTATAACTTAAGTGGTTTTTCTTGAAGGGTGCGCCCAACATCAGAAGGGGCCAAAAGTCATTATTAAAAGTAATTAAAATATTCAGTGATGGACTATTGAAATATTAAAATATTAAAACGTGAATATTTCATTAGAACCCTATTTTCAAGGGAATCGCACTTTTCAGTGTATTTGAGGGTTTGCCTTG
The DNA here is from genome assembly GCA_007258455.2 of Sequoia sempervirens. Taxonomy (NCBI): domain Eukaryota; kingdom Viridiplantae; phylum Streptophyta; class Pinopsida; order Cupressales; family Cupressaceae; genus Sequoia; species Sequoia sempervirens. The sequence goes on along the minus strand of VDFB02117008.1, from coordinate 21,323 downwards.
GGAATTGAGCCCATTATGAGATTATTGAATTTGATATTGATCAATTTTTGGTCTGAGCCTGAGACTTAGGGTTTCACGTTCGATTCCTTGGAGAACGAGCCATCTCCAGCGGAAAGCAGTTCAGAGAGTGTGCAATATCACTCGATTTATTGCCTACAGAGGTTTTCTTACTCAGAGAAAACTACAGAGCTTCAGAGTTTACTATTAATCAGAGGTTTCCTTCAGTATTTGTTTCCAGAGATCAGTCATTGGCTGGGGCACACCATATTCAGAGTCTTAGACATCAACCTTGAGGAGGCCGTACAAATTAAAAGACTATTTCTGCCAGGCCGTACTTCTGACAGGGCCGTACCATTGTCCCTGGGCCGTACTCTTCAAATTAAAATAAACGCCTTCTTCTGAGATCTCCAGTTTGCTTCAAAGTGGGCGCCAATACCATTTGATCCATTTGTGCATGCCAGAAGGAGGGAAAGAGACCATATTTATTTCTGCCGTACTGATTTGTACCTTCAGCCGTACCAGCAAATCAGGTTCTTTTCATAATAAAAATTCATTATTTGTCTTGCATGTTGTCAGATCATTTGTATATGAAGGATATTTGATGAATAAAAGAGACGCCTTCAATCTAGTTTGTATTTGCCATATTTATTGAAGATCTATCAATTTTATAGAATTTATTATTATTGCTTTTGTATGCGTTTATAGGTAAGAAATCCAAAATTACGAAACCACGAAACTTGAGCGATGAAAACTAAAAATATCAATGGAGGAGGAAGCGGTGTTAGAAGCCACAAGGGTTTCTGAGTTGATTGTTGAAGATTCAAACAATAGTCTAGAACTCCTATTTCAGCTTCAGATTTGGCTTTATAATGTGCAATGAACCTTAGCTTAGGTCACTACTTAAAGAGAAAAGTCAAAAGGGTAGGGAAGAGAGGAAGTTCCTAGACCTGAAACTACGAATGAACAGTGATCATGGTGGCTGCTACAGTAAACAAACTTCCTAAACTGAGTTTTGCTTGGCCAAGAGGAACCTACAGTTACACAAAACTAGTGCAATCTTGTAAGGACTGCATATTTTTAGATTGCACATGCACATTATGAATATGCAATTGAACTAAGTTGCAGCAATGAAGTAAGAAAGCTCAGACTAGCTTTACAAAGTGATTCATCATCAACAAACCACAAAAAGCATGAACTGGAAATTCATCAAATACTGTAACAACAAACACCATTATCACTTCCACTCAAAATACTAACAACTAAGACTAACATGGAAGATAGAACCATGCATGCATAATGAACAAATTTAAAAGGGACACCCATAAATCATGCAATGTTGCTTTCTATTGCTGCAGAATGCATTTTACACCAACTCTCCAACCATTTACAAATGAAGAGGAGACCCCTATTTATAGTTTTCCAAAGCCCAAATGAATGGCTAGGATTGATTTACATTGTGTGGCTCAGATTGATTACAAGTTAGGGTTTCACCTACCCCCAATTATTTAGCAATTTAAAATACAATTTTGTCCTCATTCCTATTTTGTCTTTTAGTGCCCAAGTGTTGTAGCACTTTTGTCTTCTAGCTGATTGCCCTTTTGCTGTAGCTGAAACTATTCAAAAGCTACCTTTTTACTTGATGTGTTCGCAGCATCCCTCAATCAATCAAGCACACCTTGTTTGCATCGTTGTTAAATGGATCAAATGATCTAATGAGACAGCTCCTGACGGATCGTGATCATTTATTTGGAGGGAGGAATCAGCCGCTCCCTCCCACCACCTTCACGCCCACCTTTTGTAGTTTTGTCACTGACTTCCTTGACATAGGCCTCCTTTTAATGTCAACTTTGTTGATGGGTGCTAGAGGGAGAGGCGAGCATAAAATGAATGGTGACTAGAGCAGTGTGCTCCCTCCTTGTTCAGCCTTTTCAATGGGCCTCCTCGACGGACCTGCAGCAAGTTCCATAAATCCTATATGCAAAAAATGTAGTGAGTGTGTTTACACATAAATCAAGCCAAATGTTAGTCAAATCCTGCAAACGCATTATTAGATCCATCCATGCATCATTAAAAGATCATAATATTCATCATTAGAGCACATTTGGACCACAAACATAAATGTGGGCTTAGGGGTGTGGGTGCCATAGGGCGGAAGGGCGACGAACGGCGAACGACAGACGGACGGACGACGAACTACGGACAGCTGGGCGGACTGCGAGCAGGCGATGAACAGCGGATGATGAACAGCGAGCGGACAACAGACGATGGATGAACGACAAACGGTGGATGACAGACGGCCTTCCACAGGGGCAAACCTACAAGCGACAACAACAGATGAACGACAGGCGGACGACGGATGACGGGCGACGGACGATGAACGACGAACGATGGACAGCGAACCACAAGTGCGAGCCTGCGAGGAGTAGCGGACACCAAGGCGAAAGGCTAAGGAAACCTGCCAAGCCCAACCCGTGAAGGCAATTGACCCAATGGAATTGAGGTAGGTGAACTCAGTTAATGAGGAATTGATCGTTTTAAGGCTCATGACCGACTTGGGCTTGGAAACAAGGGTGCGCAAAACGAAATGAGGTGAAAACAACTTGTCATGAGCAAAAAGAGGGGGTCCCTGCCCACGGAGGGGCATATGTGCAAAACATGCATAATACCCCCAAACCCGTGATATTGGAGGGCATGTCACACTAGTGCCACCGGTCACATGAAAAAAGTTTACCAGGCGCACTGCAGTTTATAAGGGGACAGATACCCGACCGATTCCTATAGTCTTAAAAAAAAAAATTGGGGACATTATAGAATCGGCATATTTTTCGTGGTTATCATCAGATGGTTGTGCAGGTTTGGCACAGGGTGCAAAGTATTTTGAAGGAAACAATCTCAACTAATTTGATTTGGGTGAGCCTATGTCATCTTCAGACAGGCAATTTGCTTCTAGTCTTGAGCTTTCTTCCCCTCTTAGTCACCAGGGGATTAGGAGGAGCAGTTTAATTCCTTCTAAGAAAGTGAATAGAGTGGGGTAGTGGTGTCTCCCTCCTGATGGGTTTCTCAAAATTAACACTGATGGCTCTACTCGAGGAAATCCTGGAGTTGTTGGCATCGGTGGTGTGGGTCGTGATAGTAGAGGAAATGTACAATTCTTCTTCTCCATACACATGGTTGTGCAGTCTAATAATCAGATGGAGGCTGGTGCTATTCTTAAGGCTCTTGAGCGAGCTTTAGAGTGTGGGTGGAGGAATGTGATTTGTGAGACTGATTCTATGATTTTGGTCTCTCTTCTTAATAAGAGAGATTTTCAAGGCTCGGCATGAAGATTGGTTCTAATTGTGAAGCAAATCCTTCATCTTGCTTCAAATTTTGAACACATCTCTTTTATTCATATTCCCAAGGAATGGAACAAGTTGCTAACTACCTTGCTAAATGGGCTTCCGAAGGTCGGAGGATCTGGAATGTGGATGATTGGAGACAATTGGATCTGGATAAAAGTAACTCTTTGTCTAAACTCTTGGATGAGGGCCAATAGGTGTAGCTTTGTGTTCTGGCTGGTTGGTTTTGCTTTGGTTGTTTTCTGCTGACTTTGGCCATTTCGGCCTCTTATTGTACTTGTTGGCTCTTTCTTGAATAAAAAATTTTCACCCTTTTTTTTAAAAAAAAAAAAAAAACTATAAGGCCACTGCCATATAAAATTAACTTTGACATATTAAAGCTAATCCTATTCTAAACTCTGGAGAAAAGGAGCATCATATGACCAATGCTCAAAATGTCCAGGAGATGGCTGATGTAGAGGACAAGGAAGAATTCAAGTACACTGCTCCTCTTGAATTATCTGATCTAATGCACTTTCACATTTATGTAAAAACATATTTTGAAGTCCAATTATTCAAAAACATATATTATTTTACAGTCAAAGAGTATTGTATTATTTTACTCATGTTCTTTAAGTTCTTTTCTAATGTGATGATCATTTGCACACTTTTACCTTTTATAATCTTTAATTTATTACTTAGAAAAGGACTTTTGTGCAATTCTAAGGACATTTAAAGCACATTGTTGAAAGGATCAATGCAATCGTGCCATTTATTGTCTGGAATCTCTTGCAACTAGTTCCATGGACTTTTAACCATTCCATTGACTAGTCAAACCAATTTAGCACCAATGTGAATAAAAGATAATATGGATATGACTAGTAGTAGATTATGTACTCTATAATTTAGAATATAAATCATAGGCAATTGACATTGTATCATGTAGGTAGGTGTGACTTTTAATATATGATTAGGCTTTACACCTGATTTCACCTAAAATAAAACTTCAACGTAAACAGGGTTTAGAACTCACTTCAAGCTGAATTTTTTTCTTATATTCAAGCATAAAAAAATATCCTTTGTAATTCATTCTGTCATATGTTACGAGCCCCTTCAATAAACAATTTGTAATGAAAGAAATAAATATGAGTAAGATCAGTAAGGGAAATACAAAGATAAAAAGTTTCCATCAAACTCTGACTGCTATCTCAAGATTCACCAAACCAAACATATATCCAGTTCTAGCTAATTTCTAAAAGCACAAGATTGACTTATTACATTTCAAAAAATTTAACCAGGCAAAATCAAAATAAAATAAACTGCCTATTCAATGTGAAATCAAACAAAAACCTCCTCCAAACACAAGGTGCTGGTATCGCTAGTAATTCATTAGGGTTCAACCGTAAAAGCATCGCTTTGTAAGATGTATATAACAGATGATTTTTGCATTTTGTCTCAGAAAGAGGGGACAGCTCACCATATATTCTGCTAAGTTCAATTTCCTTTTTACAGAAAGAGGGCTTCTTCTAAGAGATTCTTGGATGGCCAAGCAACGCTACAAAAATATATAGGCTATTCAGGTTGCAATTATCAGTTTCCTTTGGAAGACAAAATGCAAAGCCAGTTTCCAAAAAGACGCCTACCCACACAGTATGGGAAAGTCACAACCTTTTAAACAAGAGTTGGCTTTTATCGTACAAGTTAAGTTTCAGTGGTTTGGGAAGTAGATGAATTCTTTGCAATTCAGGCCCAGTCATAGATGCATACAGCATTCTTTCCTTGCCTATGTAAGGAGAGATAATCCTTTTAATCATAACTCACAGCTTATGTCAATCATTTGTTAAGTAATATAATATGTATCTCTTTAACAAAAAATCAATATGAACATACCTTGCACTTTGAGCAACCATGCCTACAAGTACTGCTGGCCAAGCTAGGCCTCGAATCTGCAAAACAAATTAGGTCATCGACTAGAATTTTTGCACACACAAACCAAACATATGTGCAAAATAAAATAGCATATGAATACCTAAAAGTATAGCTGAAACTACAAATGAAAATGGGAAAGTGTATAGCCAAGCTATAGAGTCCTGACCCATATGATATTTTACAATAAACCAATACAGCATGAAATGAACTTATGCTATGCTTCAATGAAATTCACACTTGTCAAAACAAATGTACCGACTGATTCCAGATCCAGACCGGAGCCTATGGCAAAATAATTGTTGTTTCAAATTCATTTCACCTAGAATGTACAATGTTACCAAGTTCCTCAAAGTTGGAATGGTATTCTCTTAATGGTATCCCTAATATTGATGTCCTTGATCTTTAATCATGGATGTAGAGCTACTCTATTCAAGAAAAATGACTTAGGAGAAGAAGAGCCTTGGATGAAATGATCTACTCAAGATATTTTCTCTATCACTAGTTCTTACTGGTTACAAGATATTAAATATAGAAGTGAATTTGATCACACAAAACGAAGTTCACTAGATCAATTTTGTGTAATGTCCCCAACTCAAATCAAGATGTTCAGTAGTAGATTGGCTGTCCTTTCCTTGGTTTACCCAAGAGGAAAAGTACGTAGAGCATCATTGGGTAAGAAATGAAGTCCTTGGCTTGTTCTTATTTCTAATTTTAAGTTGAGTGCACGTCTTTTGATGCAACTTTAGTGAACTTAAGTTATTTTATGATGGGCACATCTTTTTAGGCAACTTAAAGTGATGCCTAGCCAAGGGACTTAAGTTGTCGCCTTTTTTATGTACTTAAGTGACATCTTTTAACATGTGCTAATTAGCCTAAGGGGTCGTCTAGCTTCTAGGAGCTGATAAGAACATATTTTCAGGGTTTTAATGTGAGCCTTTGGATTAAAGATGTTATGATGGAGGGTGGAGATTAAATCATATGGTTATGAGTTGTTATATAACACCCTAAAGGCTCATTTTGAGGCATTATGTGATGAAGTTTTCTGCTTATTTTTTATACAACTTGGCTTGAAGATTGAAACCCTTAAGTATCCCAGGGGTTGGGGCCCTAGCTCGGTTTTTCTGTTGAGGGGGAGGAGGTCAAGTCCCCCCCACCCCATGGAGAGGCCGCCGCCACGGTTAAAAACTTGCAGGCGCACTGCATATGGGGTATACCGCAGTTAAAAAAAAAAAGAAAAAAAACCCGTAAGTATCCCTAGTTTTGGTGAGACATGCGGTCTCTCCCTAATCAGAAGATCATGTTTTGGTGGAAGAACTTTGGTTTGTGAAACCCTAGCACATTGTTTATTGTGGGCTGCAAGATTTTATCAGGTTTGGAGGCCAAAATTACAATGTTATTAGTGCTGGATATTCAGATCTGAAGGCATTCACTACTGCAAATCATTCATTCTTGAGTTTTCTGAGGACGGTTGATAAAAGGCAACAATTTTAGACTTAAAGCTAGTCATTTTGGGAGCCCAGCACCATTTTTGGAGGGTCGGCTATGGTTCAAAAGTATTTTGACCTAAATCTGCAATAGTTTGGTATGAAATCTGCTCACTTATTTGATGAAAATATCTGATATGTAATTCTGGAAATTTCTGGGCAGTTTTAAGGGTTTAAATTGTCATTTTTCTAAGCATAGTAATATTCTAAATTTTTAATTTTTTTCAGTTGTAAATCTGATCAGAAATTCTGAGTTTGTTTGGAGCTACTTTAATGCAAATAAACTTCAAATTTATGCCCTAGTTTGTAAAAGTTTTTGTTATTAGATTTGTGCCCTAGTTGCAGAAATTATTGTTTTATTTTAGTATCCTATTTGGGGATATTACAATGGTATCAGAGCTGCAAGAACTTGGCAGCCTATTTGAGTTGACTACATGTGTGGAAAGGTGGTCATAGCTTGGAAAAGTTGAAGGAATCAATGGCAGATCCCAATCAGCCACCATCATCAAATGAAGAAGCAAAACAAATGTTTTCAAAAATGGTGAGGTTGTTACATGATAACAATCTTTATTTAAGTCAACTGGCTCATAACACAACATATGGAAGGTCTTTAGTGCATACAAAGAGGGAAGTAAATAGTAAAACTGCAGAAAATAAGGAATGTTCTTCCAACAAATCCATGGGTACATCACAATCTAGACCGTTCATGCCTACTTTCATACAAAAAGATGAACCTACACAAGAGGAACCTATCAAAAATAATGAGGATGCTGAAATACTAGCTAAGTATCTAACTTTGGGACCGGATTTTCAATCAGCCATCTCTTTCAGGGACTACTTGGAGGTCACCAAGCGCACAAAGCCCAAGCAAAAACAAAATCGAGGGAAGCAAAATTATGGGTTGCAGAAGAGGTTGGGACAACTATCCCTACCTAGTTTTGATAGATCATTCAAGTGTACGGCTAAAGCTTGGGTCCAAAATTTGGACACTTATCTTGCTTTGAATCAAATGAAGGACATTGAGGCTATCAAGTTTTCTACCCTTCACCTTGAAGTAGCTGCACATGAGTGGCGGTATCATGGGTTGGTGACACAAGGACATAGAGCAATAGTCTCTTATAATCAGTTTTGCACTACATTGATAGAACGGTTTGACCAAAGGATTCAAAGGCACACTCCAGAGAGTTGGCTTAATTGAGACAAGTTGGGACTCTTGATGCAGACATCTCAAAGTTTCAGCGAATATCAGTTATGGTTTCTGATGTGAATGAGAAGAGGTTGATTTCTTGGTTCATAGAGGGTTTGTCAGAACCTCTCAGAGGTTGGGTCAAAGCTTTTGATCCATCATCCCTGCAGAATGCTATTAAGCGTGCAAGGAATATGGAGTTACCTACACCACAGGCTAGGTTCCCTAGTAAGTTTCCGCAAAAACCTCACCGCAAAATTGGCCACAAAAGGACAAGAAACCAAAGTATACTAGACCAGCAGGAGGGATATCCAGGCTAGTTGGTGGGCTATCCCATGATTTGAGGGACGAGTTGAGATGGAAGAAGCTTTTCTATGATTGTCGTGAGCCTTATACAACTGGACATAAGTGTAAGAATGGGGGCAAAGCCCATTAGATTGAGGTCTTCGAGGAGCCTAGTGATGATGAGTTGGAGGAGACCTAGGTTCATGATGAGCATCAAGAGCAGATGGATGGGAAGTCAAGCGCAGATGAGCATCAGGATGACTCAACACAAATGGAGGGTGCGATTGCAACTCTCACTACAACTCCTCATTATAACGCCTCCAAAGTTAAGGGCGTTATACAAGGGCAGCGAGTTATTGTATTGATTGATAGTGGGGCCACTCACAACTTCATTGATGCATCCTATGTGAAGAAGCGGGGTTTGAAAGTTGAAGAGCATGATGGCTTCCAAGTGAAGACAACGAATGGCACATTGTGTTGTGTTAATTTTGTGCCACAAGTGAATATGTCTTTGGGCAACTACACCCTTACTGATGATTTCTACGTGATTGACATTGAGGACACCAATGTTGTTTTGGGTGTTTAGTGGTTGTATTCTATAAGTCCATATGTCACGAACTTTAAAACCATGCAATTGAGTTTTACCGCAGATGGTAAGAAGGTGGTGTTACAAGGCTTATCTTTAGAGGAACCTAGAGTTATTTCAACCAACAGGATGGAGAGAATTTTTTGGCATTCAAAGGCTGAGTGGGCAATGCAATGTTTTGTTTCAAATAATTCTTCGGATACAAGACAACGTAGATATCATGTGGACATACAGGGCATGATGGACAAGCATACTTTGGTGTTTTTAGATTTACCACATGGACTACCTCCGGATTGTGGATTTGAGCATGTCATTGAGCTTGTGGATAGCAAACCAATGGTTACGGATCCCTATCGTCATCCTAAATGATTCAAGGATGAGATTGAGAAGACTATTCGAGAATTGTTGGATGCAAGACATATACGGCCTAGCTCTAGTCCTTTCGCTTCCTCTGTTGTTTTGGTGAAGAAAGATGATACGATGAGGATGTGCATAGATTATCGTGCACTTAATAAGAAGACCAGCAAGAATAAGTATCTTATTCCGCGTATTGATGAGTTGTTGGATGAGCTACATGATGCAATCTATTTCTCCAAAATAGATCTTCGTTCAAGATACCATCATATTCGAGTTCGAGAGCAGGATGTACACAAAACAACTTTTAGGTGTCACTATGGACATTTTGAGCATTTGGTGATGACCTTTGGATTATCAAATGCTCTGCCTACTTTTCAGTCTTACATGAACCATGTGTTCAATAAGCAGTTGAGGAAATTTGTGTTGGTTTTCTTTGATGACATATTAGTATATAGCAAGATGTGGGAAGAGCATCTTCAACACCTTGATGAAGTATTGAGTATCTTAGCAACTAATTCTCTTTTTGCAAAAGCCTCTAAATGTGAGTTCGATATGACTGAGCTATTGTACCTGGGATGTCATTGGGAATGGTGGAGTGAAGGTACATAGAGAAAGATTCAAGCTATACTTGACTAGTCACCACCCAAGAACATGTCACAATTGTGGGGTTTTGTTGGTCTATGCACATACTATAGATGGTTTGCGAAGGGGTTTTCTTCATTAACTGCTCCTTTGACAAATTTGATCAAGAAGGATGCTTTCAGGTGGACGGATGAGACTCAAAGAATCATGGATCATCTTAAGAAGGTAATGAATACTTGTTCTCTTTTTGGCTTTACCGGATTTCTCTAAACCCTTTGTGCTTGAATGTGATGCATCTAGTATTGGTATTGGGGCTGTTTTGATGCAAGACAAGCATCCCATTGCTTATGAAAGCCGAAAATTGAATGAAGTTGAAAGGAGGTTCTCTACATATGATAAGGAGATGTTGGCAATCATGTACACACTAGAAAAGTTTTGGCAATATCTTGTGGGCAGCAAGTTTATAGTGAGGACTGATCACAACAGCCTCAAGTATTTCATGGAGCAAAAAGGCCTAAATAAGAGACAACAACATTGGGCAAGTAAGCTACAAGGGTATGATTTTGGCATTGAATTTGTCAAAGGGAAAAATAATGTTGTTGCTGATGCATTGTCTAGAAATCCTACATTTTGCTCACTCTCAGAAATTTCAGCTACTTGGAAGGATCGCATACTAACTAAATATTCAAAGAGTCAACTTGTTGGTCCTCCTGGTTATTTGAAGACATACAGGTACATTCATGAAAGATTTTCATGGAAGGGTATGAAAGATGATGTTCTTAAACATGTAAGGGAATGTCTAGATTGCCAAAGAAACAAGGCTGAAGTTTCTTTTGCAGCAAGGCTGCTACAACCACTTACTATTCCCAATCAGAAATGGTAACAAATATTGATGGATTTTATTACAGGGCTTCTTAAGGTGAATGGTAAGGACTGTATTTTTGTTGTGGTGGACAAACTTACTAAATATGCTCATTTTATGCCTATGCCTTTCGAATTTTAAGGACCACAAGTTGTTGATCTGTTTTTTGAGCAAATTTTCAGACTTCATGGAGTGCCAAAGAGGATTGTAAGTGATAGAGACCGCATATTCATCAGCACTTTTTGGAAAGAATTGATGAAGTTGTTTGGAACAGAACTTGATCATAGCACTAGTTATCATCCTCAAACAGATGGTCAAACTGAAATTGTTAGCAAATGGCTCGAAGGTTATTTGAGGAACTATGTTTCGAGACAACAAAAAGAAAGGGCCAAATGGTTACATTTGGCAGAATTTTGTTACAACACTACGAATCACATGAGCATTGGCATGACTCCTTTCAAAGCTTTGTATGGCTATAAGGCAGCTACATTTGTAGATTTGGTTTTTTCTGATTCCAGAGCTCCAAAAGCTCTCGAGTGGGCTAAAGAAAATCAAGACATCCTCAAAGCACTCAAGGGGAATATTTAGATTGCACAAGAACAGCAGAAGAAATATGTTGAACGCCATACAGTTGAGAGTTCTTTTGAGGTGGGAGACTTGGTATTTGTGCGTCTTCAACCTTACAAACAATCTTCCTTGAAAGTAAGTGGGGGTGGAAAAGCTTAAACCCAAATTTTATGGGCCTTTTAAGGTAACTAAGAGAATTGGTGAAATAGCATATGAGCTGGAGCTGCTTTCTACAAGCAAGATCCACAATGTATTCCATGTGTCATGTCTCAAAAAGGCTCTTGGACAGCATGTTACACCCAAAACAGAGTTGCCTCCCATGGATGAGGAAGGTAAATTGATACTTATTCCGGAAACAATTTTGCAAGTAAAGGGGAAAAGGTTGAGGAATAAGGTAATTTATGAATATCTTATCAAATGGAAAAACTTGCCTTTGGAGGATGCAACATGGGAAGGAGAGGGGATTCTTAAGCATACAAGACTTCAAATGCTTGAGGACAAGCATTCTTTGTGTGTGGAGGACTATAATGTCCCCAACTCAAATCAAGATGTTTAGCAGCAAATTGGTTGTCCTTTCCTTGGTTTACCCAAGAGGAAGAGGACATAGAGCATCATTGGGTAACAAATGAAGTCCTTGGTTTGTTCTTAATTCTAATTTTAAGTTGAGTGCACGTCTTTTGACGCAACTTAAGTGAACTTAAGCTATTTTAAGGAACTTAAGTTATTTTATGTTGGGCATGTCTTTTTAGGCAACTTAAAGTGATACCTAGCCAAGGGAATTAAGTTGTCCCCTTTTTATGTACTTAAGTGACATCTTTTAACATGTGCTAGTTAGCCTAACGGGGGCATCCAACTTCTAGGAGCTGATAAGAACATATTTTTAGGGTTTTAATGTGAGCCTTTGGATTAAAGATGTTAAGATGGAGGGTGGAGATTAAATCATATGGTTATGAGTTGTTATATAACACCCTAAAGGCTCATTTTGAGGCATTATGTGATGAAGTTTTCTGCTTATTGCTGCTGTAACTTGGCTTGAGGATTGAAACCCTTAAGTATCCCTAGTTTCGGTGAGACATGCGAGCTCTCCCTAGTCAGAAGAGTGTGTTTCAATAGAAGAACTTTGGTTTGTGAAACCCTAGCACATTGTTTATTGTGGGCTGTGTTAGCTCTCAAAAACGCAGGCAGAATGCCTCAAGAGGTTGCCAATCCCTTGATACACTTTAGGGTAACAGACAAAGCCAAATGATTTAAGCCTTCTACTCTTCAAGTGCTGCTAGACCTAGGCGGGTGTATCTATATGAATTGGGAAGACTTAACTTATGTTTATCTCCTTCACAGTGACTTGCCCACGATGGCAGATTGAGGTGGACAAATAAAACTAAATTTGGTATAAATTGTATAGCAATATTCAAAACTAAATCCTAATATGTTGAGTTAACAGATGTAAAAAATATGAATGAAACTAAATGATGAAAATGTAGAGACCAATGCCTTATAGGATATGCGGAGTCAAGAGAAATCTAAAACAGGTACTTCTTTCCGGGAAATATTCAAGTTGTTCAGCATATATTTAGTTTATAGCTTGTATAAACATGCGAGGTTATGATTACCGAGTTCTCCTTAATGATCCAACTAGCATTCTCTAATTACTACGATCAACTTAAAGGATTTAATCTTTACTTGAAAGAACCAATCAATTGATCATACAGATACAGCAAATGTGCACTTATAAATTGGATATAAACTTGTTACACCAATTTAAATAACCAGAAAACACCAACCTTGGAGACAACTTCAATAATGCTTTCAATGAACACAATAAACAACTGATTCCAGAAATAATTGCACCATATTAGAAGATTTTCATTGATATCTCCATGATTTTAAACATGCAACATAGTCTCATATTGGCGAAACATTGTATTCTTCTGTATATCTTCTATCTTCTATCCTACTCTACTTATTCTATCTATTTCGTTTTCGAAACGGATATTTATACATCAAGAATATGAAAGGACGCGTCCTTTCAGAAATGTCATATGTTTACATAACAAAAAGATTAAAGGATAATTAAGCTCTGTTTAGCCACAAATGAATTTTAGTTAGATGATCCAAATAATCCCAGCGCTCATGTGTATCTGCATCTCCAATTGCATTCCGGATTGAAATCTCCATCCTTATCATCTTTTCATTTTGCTCACTCACCTCATCCAATGTCGTGCTTTCAGCAGTGGTGACCTTCAGGATTTCGCGCAGCATCGACTCATTTTCATTTTTCCATCTGGCAACTTCTTTTATTTTTCCTCTATCATCAAAGAATGCGGACGATGTTTTCTTAGCAGCATCTATCAATCCCTGCGCATCCCCCTGCAATTCATCATAGAAGTTTTGATGCCTATTTATAAAATGATTTGCATTTTCAATTGCTACACTATCAGCAACATCTCTCTGGCTCACTTCTTGAAACTTCTCCATAATTTGTTCATTCATCCTTTCATGCTCTTTCAATGCAGCAAGTGTATGAGAATACTTCCCCCAGAGCTTACTCAACCAAGATATTAAACCATCCTACCTCTTCTTGATTATTGCCATGAGTGCATCATATTTTCCTTGGGAGTAGGCACTTGATCCTTCCCAATGATCCTTTGACTAAGAACTTTCGCCTTGAGTAAGCATCCTAGGTGTCTTCATAGTAACACCTACTAAATCCTTTAATCTATCATTCTCTCTCAACATCTTTTCGTTATTTGCTTTGTACATCTCCCTTTCTTTTATCAGCATCTGGATTTGTGCTTTGTTCAGTTTTGCAATATTAATTCCAATTTCTGCAGTGGCTATAGGATCAGCTTCCCCAACCTTCAAATTCATGACATGTCCAAAAGCCTTTTCAATGTCAATGACTACTGACTTCCTGTGGGGTGGGTACAAGGCCCAAATCATCAATGATCCTTCATCAGTATTGTATTTGGATCCAGCATACACTTTTGTTACCTTTTCTTTGTCAAGCTTGTGTGTAGCATTGTTGTCCCTTAAGAAATTATCAAAGACAAGGGCAGAATTGAGATCTAGCCAGGGAAAGATCATGACACCAGCATTTTGCAACATTTTCCTCCCCTTTTCAGGGGTCATATTTGTCATTTCCTCATCTACACACTTCCTCAATTCACTTAGCAATTTCTCTTCATTCCCCATAGTAATATCATCAACTTTATCCCTGATTTCTTTTCCCTTCTGTTTATACAAAAATGCCTTGAACTCTGGGGAATTTATGAACTCATCATCTGAAACAAATGATCTGTACTCAATATTCCTCACATCTGCATCACCACTTTCAACACTCAGCTCTCTAGTTGGGCAAACATACTGCTGAGTTCTCAATCTAGATACCTTTTTTGGTTGGCTTTGTGGCACATTATCCTCAGGTGTCTCTTCCCCAGAAGACACTTGTTCTGCATCCTACAATCCTTGATTATACCTTTCAACCACCTCCTCTGCTTCTTCATCCAAATTCCGGATCATATCATCAAAGTTATAGGGCACATGTTGATACCCTCCAAAATTTATCTTCATTTTGGCAGAATTAATATACCCTTCAGGGTCAAAGTCCTTTCTGGGTGGTCCTCTCTTCATATTGTACTGAAGCAATCTGTCAAGGATCAAATTGTATCCTTCTTTAGCCAACACAGTAAAATCACCAAAACATAATGTACTAGGCATAAAAGCCTGCTTCCCAAAAGAGCTGAAATTCATTACACTGCAATAGTCCATCTGTCTAACAATTTCCAGATATGCAATTCTGTTTGGGACTGTTTTTGGCAGAATAAAAGGGGCATCTTCAAACCCATAGACTCTGATCATGGTAGCTCCATCTAAGCAGTACCAATCTCCCCAATTATGATCAATTGGCCCATTGAAATCCTTTGGCCGAATAAATCTCTTTATCTCATCAAATAATGAATGATCACAAGGATAATTATACAATCTATACAATGTTTTCACAAAATATTCTTCAAAATGAATGAAATTAGCATTAGCAAACCTGCTATCCCAAACAACAGTCCACAATTGAACTGGTAATACTTCACCATCTTTACTAATTTGAGAAATCCTCATCTCTGGAGGCCATACTCCCAACTCTTGCCCAAAATAGAGTACCAGATGCATCAACAATTAATAATGCCTGAGATGAAGAGTAGATGATCCATTTTTTATAGATATCAAACCTGAATCAAGCCCCTTGGAAATGTACGAGGCATAGTCAAATGGCCTAGAATTATGGTACTGGATATCTGCTATAATAATCATTGGCACAATTGACATATATTTTGGGGCATCCACTCCCAATACCTAGCATACTAAGAAGTAGGTGTATTTCATATAAGGTTCAAACAAGTCCACATGATAAGGAGGTCCATCATCATCCTGCAGAGGAACTGGTTTACCATCCTGCTTAGCCCTGTGAATTGGCAGCCTCCAACCCTTGTAAATAGTGTCCATTCTGGAGAATTCTTTCTCCAATTCCTCGTATATGATCTCATTGCAAAACCCTTCCAAATTAAAAACTTCCCCAATTGCCTCCTTTGACAAATGTATCTATGGTTTTCCAGATGGGTCACATGTAGCCTTGTGCTTCGGGTCATAGTGATCAGCTAATAATTTTACCAGTTCGGCATTTACAAACACATTAGGGCACACCAGTTTTCCTAAGTTGAGTTTCCATGGATTGCATATTGGTTCAAAACGGCTTCTCCTATGATAATGGAAATTAAACAACTCATACCCCCTTATGGTAGTCCAGACGTCACCTATGAATTTGAATTTATCATCTAGCTTATCAACTTTTTCCCTAAGTTGTGCGGACCTTCTAGCTTTAGGCCCTGAGCCAGGCAACTAGTCAATGAGGTCCTGATTCAGTCTTCGTTCTATGCCCTCATGTTCTGTGTCAGTTTTCTGTTTCTTTCCTTTTGGCTGACTACTTTCACCATGTTTTCTACTTTTAACTTTTCCAGAGCTAGGGGACTCCATTTCCTCAAAGTTACAAAAGCTAAAATTTGAAAAGTTATGATGCAATCACTTACAATACCTTGCTCGAATTCTTCAGACTGAAAATTGCCCTGGTTTTCCGTTCGCCTTGCTGACTCCTCTGCTATCAATTCGACACTGATGCATTGATTAAACTTTCCCTATTATATCCCATCGCGCCATTAATGAAGCGAGAATGAAGACTTATTTGAAACTGGCACTGTCCAATCAAATGTCATGTCGGTGAGAAAATTTCAAATCTGGAGCGATATCCTTTTGCAACGTTCATTAGCCCTTTTGCCGCAACATCCTATAGTCTCCCCGAAACCTTTAAGTTTCGCCGATAGGTATCGCTTTTAGTTTTATATGTCGTTGTGACAATTCCGAGTCGAGGAGATGTTACATAGACTGCATTGTGTCTTACCGAGATACACCCGTGGTATTTTTCTTATCCCTGAGACCTAACCACATTTTCGCCGATGAATCCACATTTCGGCGTGACCATATTTCTTACCAATGAAAACACTCTTACCGATGGGGTGAGTTCAATCGGCAAGACCTTCATATCTTGAAAAGACTCACACTGATACAAATTGTCTCGCCGAACCTGCTTCTCCAATATATTCTATTCGGTGAGACTCTCCCCAAAGCCTTTCATCCGTGTAACTTTCATATTCAATGGAACTCATGTCGATGACCTTTCTCTCGCCGATGAATATCTCTATCAGTGTGACATTTGAGTTGGTAAGACTACGTGACTTCCTCCCGATAGCCTTCTGATGGATTCTCTTTGCGCTTTATCAGCAAGACCCGATGCTTTCGGTAAGACCTCACTCCGATGTCTTTTAGCTTAGTCGAAACATCATTCCATGCGCTGGTCGATGAGACATATATGAGTTCGTTATGACTCATCCCGATAATAATTCTCTTGCCGATATGATTCTTCTGTCGCTGAGACAATAAAATGTATCCTGTCGATAGGCTACAAAAACATACATTAGTAACAATGCAAAAAGGATCGGGGAGACCTTCACTTTGTCTTGCCGATATGGGTAATACAATGAAATATCAAGGACTAGATAGATTCTAATGGATCATATGACAAAATATGAGCAAGATGCTATGAGGAAGGAATTTTATGCTTATGATGAGGACTTATTTTGGAAACTCATGAATGCAATTGGTAAAATATTCAAAATTTTACAGTTCTAACAGGCTGCAAGATTTTATTAGGTTTGGAGGCCAAAATTACAATGTTATCAGTGCTGGATATTCAAATTTGAAGGCATTCACCACTGCAAATCATTCATTTCTAAGTTTTCTGAGGACTGCTGTTAAAGGGCAACAATTTCAAACTTACAGCTAGTCATTTTGAGAGCCCAACACCATTTTTGGAGGGTCGGCTAGGGTTAGAAAATATTCTAACCTAAATCTGCAATAGTTTGGTATGAAATCTGCTCACTTATTTGATGAAAATATCTGATATCTAATTCTAGAAATTTCTAGGTAGTTCTAAGGGTTTGAATTGTCATTTTTCTGAGCATAGTAATATTCAGAATTTTCTATTTTTTCAGTTGTAAATCTGATCAAAAATTCTGAGTTTGTTTGGAGCTACTTTAATGCAAATAAACTTCAAATTTATGCCCTAGTTTGTAGAAGTTTTTGTTATTAGATTTGTGCCCTAGTTGTAGAAATTATTGTTTTCTTCTAGTATCCTATTTGGGGATATTACATTTTGTAGGTTACAAGGTCGAACCATGCATCGCCATTGTTTCTATGAGTGTAGGATAGATCATATGTGTTATGGATTTGATTGTGCATTATGATCTTGTCCAAAATGAGTAGAACAATTACTCTTTATTAGAACAAATGTTTCCTGCATCAATGAAGCTCGATGAATATATCCTACAATAAATCTCAAAACATAAACCTCAAATTATAGTGCCAATGGTTCTTGTAATGACCTACCATGTTCTGTACTTAGCTCAATTGATTTTGAAGCCCAATTATTTCTTTTTTTACCATGGCACCCTGTGAATGGTCATTTTGACAAACAGTTTCTTCTCACTGTACTGAACTTTAACCTCAGTTTGATTTCAATAAATTGCCAATTGATTGATGCAAATCAAAAATGATAGAGACTCCTTTCAACAATAAATATTATTCACAATATTGATCTCAGCAAGTTGATTATTAAGTACATATTCAAAAGATGCATACACATATATATTAACAATGATTTGCTGACCTGTTAAATAATAAGAAGAATTCCTCTCAAGACTCTAAGTCTTCCAACTAGCAGCTCAATTTCTCCACTATCAAATAGCACCCAATCGATTTTAGACACAGTTAGATTACTTAGTTCACCCTCACAAAAAGGCTGTGTTCTCAAACTACCTTTGTCTTTAATATATTGATTTACTAAGTCCTTTGCATCTTATGTGCTGGCAGAAATAAACCCGATAATATAAATTGCTGAAGAATATGAACTTGAAACACAAGTCTCTCCTAATATGCCCGATGTCACTCAAAATTACACGGCAACTACTCTGTTGGCATCAAATTATGAACTATAATTAAAACCCGGCTCCTCCAACACATTTGTATTGCTTGAACCTGACGGCTTCAATATTAATCACCATTTCCATAGGGATGCAATTCTCCAATGACTCGTGGTCTTCACTAAAGGTCGGTTTATTACTAGGCATCCTCATATATCCATTCAAACATTCACGTTACCTGATTAATTTCCATGATATCCTTTGAAATACAAAGGCAGAATAAGCAAAATCAATCACTCCCAAAAGATACGATTTTTTCCACGCTGAGATATTGAGTAACGGCTATCTTGAAATGACGAAGCTTGGAATATAATACTCTCCATCTCATGTGCTACATTTATTACTGAGTCTCGAGAACTTATTTCCTTTCCATCGTGACCTCCAAGCTAGACAAGGATAAAATAATAATATGCACTTTCCAATCACTTGTATCAATCAGTGAATATTATAAAGGACTATTCATTGAGGCGACCCTCCACATTCTCTCGGTTCCTGGAAGGAGCGACTAATCCTTATCACTTGAAATCCCCAAGTCAAATGCTCTTTTGATATGAGACTTACCTTTTATTACTGGAAACTTCAATATAGAATGGCATCATATGATTTAAACTTCCATACTATTAATACTTGACTGTTGTCCTCATCCTTTTACCATCGAGACGAACCAGAATGTATTCTTCCCATGCGGAGTTATGACCCGACTCTTTCCCAAACAATTCAAATATTCAACATGTAATAGCTGTGATTCCAAATTACCATAGCAAACAACTCCTCAAAATTAATAAATATTGTCTCCATCGATTCCTTCAAAGACCCCTCATTAACAATGTAATTGTCACCATAAATATTATCAAACCTCTCATCCTCCGGATTGTATTCCAAAATGAAGCTGTAGTAGATTAAATAAAACCTGCAATATTCGTCCTTATATACTCCATGACGTCTTGATTACCATTCATATACCATGAAATTTTCCCACTATTCCAGGCAATAAAACTTCTCAGTTGTAGGAGACCTGATAAATGTTGAGGAAACTACAATAATCTTTAAAGTCGGAATCCTTAATAGAATTGACCACCTCAATTACCAAGTATAACAACTAAGCAATCTAAATAGAATTGAATAATGCAATGATTATTTCCTAAAGTATATATATTGTTCTATAGAGAATTGACGGCTTCTAAATTCTCTAGACCGGTAACAATATTAACTTCAATTTAATTATTAAAGTATTCGTACAATCCAACTCTCAATAATTACGACTTCAAAGAATGATGCGTCCAGACAAGCACACAGTTCCAATATAACTCAAGCACCTTTTCTTATGATTTATGAAACTGCTAATATGGTAGCTAATTATGTATAACAATAACCCACAAACTTGGAATATCATGAATATCAATTGCAGATACAATATTAAATCTATCCAATTTTCAATTTTCCCTTGTACACATTCGAAATTCAGCTTGGAACAAGACTCCCTGAATTTCGAAATCTTCAATCATTAATTTCTCAAATGCAAATTCTGAATGAGACCACCAATTATCAGATAGGGTGGATCTCTCACCACCGGAGCTGATCTTCTCTTAGAGGGTTTCCGTCCTCCAAAAGGATGTGTTGAACTCCGTTCAACCAGCAAATACTACTTCAAAATCCAAAACTAGCATACCTACAATAAGCCTCCTAAGAGCTTTTATTCTTCTCTCCTTGTAACTCCTCATGTCCTCTTGAATTCTCATTTTTTCCCTTTTCATTTTTTATTTAATTCTTTTGAGAATCCATCCAAAAGTAACTTAATTTATTTCACTTAATTATTTTATAACTTAAGTTACTTTTTGCACCATTAATTTAAGTTGTCAAAAATTTAAGTTGTCCTTTTTAATTTACCCTTTTTTGACAACTTAAATTAATTATTTAATTTTATGCTTACATATAAAAAATTGGGACATTACAGTTCTTTCCAAATTTTCTCTTAAAAGTCTCTCTAAGAGTCAAAATCTGTCATTTGTATGTCCCTAAAGAATTAAGTTGTCTTCATTACATTTGCTCATAAATATTACATATAAAAAATTGGGACATTACAGTTCTTTCCAAATTTTCTCTTAAAAGTCTCTCTAAGAGTCAAAATCTGTCATTTGTATGTTCAAATAATGGTTACGTTTCTACGGCGTTCTCATAAATATTGTCTTGGCATATCAAAAATTGATTAAATTTAAATTAGATGTCTATTATTATTTCTAATTCCAAAACTTGGCATGCTGATAGTAATTCACTCTGATGTTTTAAATTGGGTGTTATGAGTAAGACCAATATTATAGATAAATTATTGTAGATTGTTTTGGAATATTCATGCGGACTTGGACGTGTTGACTATAAAGTTGCAGGTCATGCTTTCTATGCTTTTAACAGACACTATCTAAGGAATAACACAGCACTTGGAAATTATGATTTTTGTGATAATGTAGTCATGACTTCGTGGACTTTAATGTTATTGGTTGGCTTTTAAGAGACTAGCAGTCCTAGGTCGAGACGATATCTCTGTGCACTTATATCTTGAAATTTGAAAGTAAAATAATCTAAATCCA
>VDFB02117007.1:0-25414 GCA_007258455.2 Sequoia sempervirens | reverse complement strand
TGAATGAGCGAAATATATCTAATATAAATTGGCAGATGACTTCGGTGGTTTAGCGGATTCTTCAAGTTAGTTCTCAGATGGAGGAGGCATCCTTTGTTCACATCCCGAGGGAGTGGAATCGTGTTGCCGACTGCTTGGCCAAATGGGCCTCTGAGCATGATAGTGGTTGGAAGGTTGAGGATTGGGATCAGGTTAACCCTGAGCTGCATCTGGATTTGGACCGGTTCTTGGAGGAGGATAGGAGGATACATGGGGATAGTTGATGTGGTTTTATGCTGTGGGGTTTTTGCCTTATTTTCTGGGGCTGGGTCCCTTGGTTATTATTGTAATGCTCTTTTCTGATTTCTAATAAAGTTTTTACCCCTTTGTTTTCAAAAAGATAAAAAAAATCATGTAAGTTTTTCTAATTTCTTTCAAAATTGTATTATATGTTTCTTAATTAAATAATATATAATATATATTTATGTTTCATTATTTTAATATATTACATAATTATAATAAGAGGTAGGTTAATATATATTTAAAAAAATTAAAACTATCAAATTAAAAATATAAAGATGTTAATTCTAATGTAAGTAAAATATGTAGTAAACATGATAATTAGCTAATAGGCTTTTTTATGTGGGGGAACCCCACTAACATTTCCCCCAGTCTGACGTCGGCGGGAACCCCATGAACATTGGCTTATATAGTTGGTACAGGGAGCCCCATGAATTTAATGTCTTCATCTTTGAAGCCTATAGTCCATGGAGAGGCAGATCACATTGGAGGCCGTCACGAGGGGCTAGTAGACCGTGTGGCTCATGCAGAAACCTCCACTATGAAAATGGATCACCATGCCGAATTTATGGGCTCCCCAATCTAGGGCCATGCTATGCAAATAAATGTGGATCGAGAGTCCAGTTTCTTCATCCACAACAACCTATTTGGTGGTGACACCATCGATGAAAATGCCGTTGGAAGGAGGAACCCTGCCAGCAAAAGAATGTGGTATTATTTCTGTGCAGGTTGTTGTCTCCACTACACAATGAACTACTAGCATTAAATATTGCCTCCTCATCCCTATCTCCATTAGGGATGGCTCCCAGTGTAGTTGTGTTGTTTCACAACATTTCTTGTTGTTTTCGTGCTTACCTTGCCATTTAATAGGCCACCAAAGCTCACTCCATGCAATAAATGTGAACCAACCATGAGCAACCTTAAATGGCTCTCAGCTGGACGAGATTTAGCTATGTTTTAGAAGTCTCTGTAGCGAACAAGCGGGCGGAACCAAAGAAATGAAAAAGAGAGAAACTTGAGGTGATTCACTTGCTATAGTTTCAGTGAATCTCTTGGTTTTTTAGTTGTGTTTTACTCCATAGTAATGTGTATTGTTTCAGTAAATTTGTTGCACATAAGTTGCTATTATTTAAAATCTAAAAAATCGCCCATTTTCCTCTTCCTTTTTCTTTTCCTCCATTACCATTTTCTCCTCCACTATTTTCTACTCCCTTCGCTCCCTAAGCCATTCCCACCCCGCCATTTTTTACCCCTTCCTTGAATTCATAAACATTGTTAGTATAAGGTAACTTAACATACCCATTTCATAAGGGATAAAGTATGATCTGTTCACCCGATTATTATCTGGGTTTGCGATGTTGTTGAGGCCTACTATGACGTCAATGTTGGAGTTAAACTTTCTACTCATATAGTAGAGGATACTGCTTGAGGGAACTACATAAGAAACAATTCAATTCCATCCAGAAATTGGGCACCCACAACCCAGAGCTAACTCTACGTTATCCCCTATTTTGTATGTGGCAAGTGGATCTACCTCTGTCCATGTAGTATGGCCGAAATACTTGTCACAAACCTCTCTTTTCATTAAACCCACATCATAAGGTTGGACTGTGTAATTCACCCTGTAAAAAAAATGCCTCCACTCCTAAGAAATCTAAGCAAGAACACCGAATTTGGGCCAAATAATCGGACGCCATGAATAAGGCGATTTGCTGGGTAGAAATGTTCTGAATAATTAATCATAGTATTTTATTTATTCTTTTAGCTTATTTTGATATGATTATTCTTAATGAGATGTTTAATATAAAAGTGACATATTTTAATTTAACATATCACAAGAAGTATCACTTATAAAAAATTTACCTTGCTTTTTCACTGACTAGAGAGTACAAAAGATTAAAAATATTTGCTCTACATTTTCATTGAATAGATGCTCTGAATTATTCTTGTTATTTTAGCCGAATTTTTCCCTTCCACCTATATTTAGAAGAATTAATGAAGCCCTTCTTTAATCTTTTTTAATTTGCGAACGGGTTCAACATCATCATCAAAGGAGTTGTTATATTTCCTTAAAACAATTATAGATCTTGAATCTCTAACTTGTTAACCATTTAAATAAAAAAAATGAGTGAAACTAAACATTAATTATGATAAGTATAACATATATTACATAGATAAAGCCCAAATCCCAATTGCTACTGCAAGGCCTGCTTATATTTTTAGAAGAATAGTTGTTCTTACAAATTTAATATAGTACAGTATAAGAGTTAAAAAATTTGGATTAGAATGATCTTTCACTGTTTAATTAACAATTTCAAGTTTTTTTTTTTTGGTTTTTAAATGTCTTTTTCAACATATATCGGGAAAAAAATACATATATTTATTATTAATTGATTTTTAATATTTTTAAAAAATTGAATAATAGTGGAAATTGATATAAAACTAAGAAGCATGCTGCATCTTTATCATTAGTTCATTTTGTTAATCAACATTTTCATTTTATAGTTGTAAATAGTTATTTTTTTTTAAATTTCACACTAAATCTTATGACTATGAAGATACTACTTTGATTATTTATTCCTAAATATTGATATATTATGAGGTCAAGTCCTTGTAAGGCTCATATAACCTCATAGTCTTCTATTGAATAGTCACATTCTAAAGTGAATTAAAAATAGATTTAAATTTCTATTAAACAACCATCTAAAGTTTAATTCAATCTAAATTTTTTTATTGCATCTATACATTATTAAAAAATTTAATTATATTTATTAACTAAAATTTATATTTTTAAAATAATAACAAAATATTAAATTAATTTGCTGTGTTATAATTAATAAAATTTAAATAATTTCCTATATTATTTAATAATTTAAAAGTCTTATACTTTTACTCTATAGTTGTATGAATACTGTTAAAGTTTTATTTCATTTAAAAATAGTCCACCAAAACAAAAAATCATAGAACCTCTTAGACTTATTTAAAAGGTTAATAGTAAATTTTTACAATTCGTAAAAACTAAAAACCAAGAACCGTCAAAGAAATTTTAGTTTTTACATATTTCATAATAATTTATTATAATTACAAACTAATATTATATTAATTTATTATCTAATTAATCTATATAAAGTTTATTTAATTTTTACATGATTAAAATTATTTTATTTCATTTATTTAAAAAAGTTAATTTATAATTTTATATATTTTGAAATATATATATGAATTGTATGATAATATTTTCCACTTCATTTAAAATCCTTAATCATTTTGTAAATATAACTATTTTGTTTATTTCAAATTGTCAAATCAATCAATATATTTAGTCAATAGGCTTCTTTATGATAATTACAAAATAATATAATTTTAATTTATTATATAATATTGTAATTACAAAATACTATTCATAATACTTTATTATGATTACAAAATAATATTATATTAATTAATTATATAATATTAAAGAAAATTACACTTTCGCTCTCCAGTTGTATGAATATGTTAAAGTTTTTATTCATTTAAAAATAGTCCATCAAAAAAAGAAATCATAGAACATTTTAGACTTATTTATGCTTGTAGTTTGGGTCTTAGTCAATACCTATGCCCTTGTTAATGACAATTGTTTTTTAATATTAGTATCGCTATTCATAATAATTTATTATAATTACAAAATAATATTATATTAATTTATTATATAATATTAAAGAAAATTACACTTTCACTCTCCATTTGTATGAATACGTTAAAGTTTTTATTCATTTAAAAATAGTCCATCAAAAAATAAAATTCATAGAACATTTTAGACTTATTTATGCTTGTAGTTTGGGTCTTAGTCAATACCTATGCCCTTGTTAATGACAATTGTTTTTAATATTAGTATCGCTATTTTGAATTATAGTTTCAGGATATGGCTAATGCACGAGCACTTGAAGATGTTATTACTATTTCAAGCAGTGGTTCTACTTCCAATACACCCTCACCACAAACCCATGAGTTACCTCTATCAGCAACTGACTCAACATCTGTGGATTGGTTGGGTTTCCCTCACCACAATGTTGATGCTTTTTCAAACAATGTCTTGACAAGTTGTTGTGAAATTTTTGAAGAAGCTATGCAAACAAGCCAAGATTTAAGCGATGTGGAGGATCATGAAGTTGAATTGGTGCAAGAAGTTGTCCAAAAATTTCATGCGACCTATGAAGCTCTTGAGCTATTTTATGGTTTCCTGCGTGAATTGAAGTATTGTCAATATTATGGAGTGGCCAATGCATTTGAACTAAAGCGTGAATTCCAAGATTTATTGAGTGATATATGGTCTAAGAAGTTCAACTAACTTCTTGGAAGTTAGTTACTTTTTCAATATGTCGATCAAGATTACTAGTATGATACAAATTAGATGTTTTTGTGAAACTAAATGAAGATGTCAAAATAGCTATATGTGGAGCGAAATGGATTTAGTGGTCGACCTTATATTTGAACCCTTAGTTGTTATATATTATGTTTACATTGTAATGTCATTGTACATATTGATCTTTATAGTTCTAATTTTAATGAATAGAACTTATTGTAATATTTGTGTCCCCTTATTTTGAATATTATCTTGAACTATAACCTTAAGTCTACCAAATATATATTGGAATTCTACTCAAAATGATGATATATTTGATCATTATTGTAAATATTCACTCTTGCAACACTTAGCTATGTGAAGTATCATAGTCATATGTATGCTTCTTTCAAACCCTTTGATATATTCAATGTTGAATATAGTTATATATTATGTTTACATTGTAGCACCATTGTGCATATTGATCTTCATAGCACTAATTTTATTGAATAGATCTTATAGTACATATTGAGGAAAAATATTGCTCCTCACAATTTTTTAGTTTTTTTGAAAATGATGTACTCCAATTGTGTATTCTTATGCTCAACATTATGTTGAGGTCTATGTTTTCTAAAACAAGAACATCCTCCAATTGTATGCAAACACTATCTTACACGTAATATAATTTTGCAGGGTTAGTCAACTTCCATAGACCATGGCTACAATATTAACCACAGATGCAATTAAACTTATCCATGATGGGAATGAAGGGTTCAAACCTAATGTGCAAATTTTGTCTATTTCAAACTTCGGCCATGGCCATGAATGTAACAACCGCTACAAGGTAGAAATATCTGATGGGGCCTACAAACAAAAAGCATCTTTACCTCAGAAGTACAATCATTACATAGAATCTGGTGAAATTACAGTTGGATCCATAATATGAATGACAAAATATAATTGCTCTAGACCAAGCGGGTCTCGGTGAGTAAAGGAATCCAAAATTTCCCATAACAAAATCATTATTAACTTTTTAGCTTCTTCCTTGTATTAGTAATTCTTACTCTTGTGTTCCAAATGTATAGGTGGATTGTCATTGTGAACCTTGAGATTGTTTCTACAAACCAGGCTATAATCGGTCATCCTACTTCACTTTATATGGAACCAAAGCACCATATAGAATAGGAAATGGAAAAATATTTAGAGCCACATGCAGAGCCTAATACAATTAGCGCCGCTAGAGTATCAACTCATGTGAGAAGATTATTTGGTGTAAATCCTTCTAGGAGTAGAATGGAAGCACCAGTCACAATTACGCCTATTAAAAGTTTGAATCCTTTTCAACCAAGATGGACTGTTAAAGGTCGCGTGACTGCCAAAAAGGATATCTACAAGTACAATACCCAAAAAGGTACTTGTCAAGTTTTTACCTTTGACATCATTGACAGAGAAGGGACTGAAACACGTGTGACTTGTTTCAATGAAGTTGTTGATCTTCATTATCAAAATATTAATATTGGAAAAACCTATACATTTTCTGGTGGTGTAGTAAAGGTTGTTAATAAGCTTTACAATAGGTTAAATAGTGGGCTAGAAATTTCCTTGTCGGTAGAGTCAAAGGTCACTCTTTGTGAAGATGACAATTCTATTCCAAAACACGTATTCTCATTTACACCTATCAGTGAACTTGCAAAGAAGAGTAGCAACTCAACTACTGATGTTATTGGAGTTGTCACTTGTGTTAGCCCAAGCTCCACAGTTAGGAGAAGAGATGGGACAGAGGTCCTAAGGCACAATATCCTTGTTGGACATGACTGGGGCAACTATAGATATCACTCTATGGGGCACGATGGCAGAGAAGGAAGGTGGTCATCTTCAAGACAAGTATCACCTACAAGAAACAACTATTCTCGCTATTAAAAATGGATGAGTTTGTGAGTACAATGGAAAGGTGTTGAGTACATCAAGCAATACAAATTTATTTATAGACCTTGACATACAAGAGACACAACAACTACAAACTTGGTTCAAACAAAGTGGGGCTAATATTCTATCACCTTCAACAAAGTTTAGCAGCCCATCTATGTCTGTCACTACCATAACAATCAAGGATGTTCAAGAACAAATTCCTCATAGAGTGCACCATCTCCAATGTACAATAAATGCAACATTGTTGTCCATCAAATCTGCATCATTCTACTATCTGGCATGCCCTAATGAATTATCAGGAAAATAGTGCAAGAAAAGATTGGTGCAGACTGAAGATGGAAAGTGGTTTTGCTCAAAGTGTCACGTAGCATGTACCTCTTGTAATTATAGGTACATACTACAAATAAGGTTACAGGACCACACATATATGCTATGGGCAGTTGCATTCGACGAAGCAGCAACAGAACTCATGGGAATGTCTGCGGAAAAGCTATACTCTCTACAGTTTGAGGATGACATAGAAAGGGATACTCAACAGGTAATTAGAGACGTGTTGAACAAAAAATACTTGTTCACTTTGACATGTAGAAATGAAACATACAATAATGAAGAACGCTTGAAGGAAACTATCACAAAGGTTGAGCAAGTTGACTTCATTGTAGAGAGCAACATCTTACTTTCCAAGATCAAAGAAATGTGTAGTGACTATTATAAAATTATAGTTGATCTAAGCTACTAAGTTTACATTTCCAACACATGTCTTGTATATGACTTATGAAATTATAGTTGATAGTTATGTTCAAGCAAAATAATGTATTCAAATATCCAACCACATGTGTCACGTCTACCTACAAATAGAAATATATAAGTTGCTAAGTTTACATTTCCCAACCCATGTCATGTATATGACTCTTATAAAATTATATTTCTACTCCAAGCTTCATATTAAGTGTTTCAATTATAACTGTAACAATAATATCTCAATAAAACAAATGTAACAATGTGTATCTATTTGCTTATGTCTATATATATGTGGAGTCTACTTCTTCTAGCATTGCAGCACTCACTTACTTTGACATGATGTAATCTACAACTATCTTAAAACTACACTTTAATAGATATTAGTTCTAAACACTATGACTTGAATATGTCATTTTTTTATTTTTTATTTTTTGTTTTAACATATGTACATATATGAATTTTAAGCATTCTTCTTTCAGCATTGTAAGCTTTAGATATGTTGTGTTCATCCCACGTATAGTTGTTTGAGTATGTTTATGCTTCTCTTATTACTAATTCAGCCTTGCATTCCCACTGTATAGATGGAGGACCCCTCCCTCGAAACAAGTCAAGCTAGCTTAAAACAAGTAGAGATTAGAAGACAACAGACCCGAAAAAGAAATCAAGATTACTATGCTAGGCATAAAGAAGCAATTGCCACCCGAAGACAGATAAAAATTTTGCACCCCATCCATATCGACCCCCGTCAAACAGAAGCACAGAGACTACGAGATCGTGAGAGAAACCGTGATTACTATGCTCATCATAGAGAGGAAATAACTACAAAGAAACACATTAAACATTTGGAGAAACAAGCATGGCAAGCTCAACATATGCAAATAGAACAAGACCTAGAAGATCGAACATCATTCAACACAACTACTAGCTTCATAAAAATAATGAAAGGATTTCGACAAAAGATAGATGCGCTTTCCAATAGGAAAACATGCATTATATGCAAGGAAAACTACCCAGGGATGCTTCTTCATTCATCCGACCCTCATGCTACTTGCAAAAGATGTTTCAATGAGAGAGGTATACATCGATTCTCCTCACTCAACAACATGGACCCAGGAGAACAACCTGATGTGCTGAGAAGACTGACCCAAGTGGAGGAAATGCTCATTGCTAGAGTTAACCTAGTACTACAAGTAGCCCATGCACCTGGAGGGAAATATAAATATAGTGGTCACACAATTAGCTTCCCACAAGATATCAAAAACATTGCAAAAGTTCTCCCTCGAAGGATAGAAGACTTGGATGTGCTCATAGTTCGAAGACTGCATACAGAAGGCCATTTCTATGATTGTTATGTAAGTAGACTTCACATCATAGATGCATTACAATACAAAGTGAAATATGACCCATACTATAATGATGTTTCCATAAGTGTTGATGGTTTGGCTCAAATTCCTGAAGTTAGCACAGATATTTCAAGCATGTTGCACACCATTGAAACTAACGAGTGTGCAGGGGTGCCAAATAATTGGAACACCATTGATGAAGATGAAATTGAGGATAGCATAGTACACACATCATCATTCATGGCTAAGTTGCCAAATAGACGTCATGAACTAGAAATTATTAAGCAAGCACTAGACCTTGAGGACAATACAAATAGCACTATAGATTGGCCTGAAATGAACTCATCACCAATAAATGAATACAATACTAAAGGCTTGCTTGATATGGCATTCCCAACCCTCTTCCCCAATGGGGTTGCACTACAAATGCAACCGCGGAGTAGGGAAGTCTGAATGCACGAGTATGCACTACACTTGATAAGGTTCCATGACCAGAGGTTTGGAAGGCATCCAAGGTTTCGATATTTTATGTTCAATCTTATGTTGCGACATCGTAGCCAAGGGCTTGCAGCAATTTTCATTAAAAAAAATGCAGAAGAAAACATCCCGACAACTATTGAAAGCCTTCGTGCACACTTGAAAAGCCTCCCTGACACACAATTAGCTGAAGAACTCATGCACTTTGGCTCTTCAATGTGAGGCACAAGACCATATTGGAACAAGAGTCGTTATGAGCTAACCAATATGATTAACCAAATAGGGTCTCCCACTCTATTTTTCACATTGAGTGCAGCAGACACAAAGTGGCCGGACCTACAACGATTGCTTTCAAATGACACAGCAGTGGAAATGCAAACAAATAAACAACGTCTTGACAATGTAATCAATAACCCCCACACCACATCATTATATCTCCACCAACGATTTACAATCTTCCGTGAAGAGGTCATCCAAAAGCTTTTTGGTGTAAAAGATTATTGGTATAGATATGAATGGCAGCATCGAGGAACTGCACATGTGCATGGATTCCTTTGGCTTGAAAATGCACCAGACATGGATAAACTTGATTGGGAGAACAACACAGAAGTTGAACAGGCAAGGAAATTCTTCGACAGGTATGTAAGTGCTTGGAACCCTCGTCCTGCTTCACATAGAAACAACCTTGTCTATCGTCCCCAACACGATGACCCATGCTTGCTAGACACAGCTCAGATATTAGCTATAGATCCCTCTCATGACTATGAGGAGATAATCAACCGTGTACAGAGGCACACAAAATGCAGAGAGGGGACATGCTTACGCAAAAAGGGGAAACAACTACAGTGTCGATACAAAGCTCCATGGAAAGAACAAGCTGTATCTACCTTGTCATGTGATGATAATGGCAAAAAAGAATATGGACCTGCAAGGAATGATGATAGGCTAAACATACACAATCCAGAAATGCTTTTGATATGGAGAGCCAACATAGATTGCCAACCAGTTATCTCACGAGCACTTGTACTAAAATACATTGCAAAGTATGCATCAAAAGCAGAAAGAACATCTGAGTCTTGTATTGATATGTTATCAAGAATATCTGCATGCCAGAGAACAAATGACCCAGCTATCACAGCATATCAAAAATTTATGACAGAGCTTGTTGCAGAGCGTGATATAGGAGCACAAGAAACATGTCATATGCTTCAAAAATTGCCGCTTGTTGTTTGTAATAGGCCATTCACATCTTTGAATGTTGGCCAAAAAGTGTTCCAACGAATAACAAGACAACCAGATGAAATACACCTCCACACGAGCTACCTGCATTCCTACATTAATCGGCCTCAAGAAATGGAAACAATAACGCTACTCGAATCTGCAAGATCTTTCTCCTATTCTACAAGGTGCAAAGGATGCAAATGGAAAGAGAGAGAGGTAAAAGCGATAGTTAATGTTTTCCCAAAGTTCTATACCATCCCAAATGAGGACTCAGACAACTTTGAAACTTTTTGCTGGAGTGAGCTACTATTATACAAACATTTTCGAAGCATAGAAGGCGAAGTAGGACTTGCTAAGGATACAATAATTGCAAATTGGAAGCAAATGAATGCAACCAAATATGATGTATGGCATCTTAATCACACAATCAAAATAGAAGCACCCACTAAAGAAGAAGATGAGAGCGATACAGAGATTTCCACAAGGGACACAATAGAACTTAATGAATGGGAATTGTTTTCACAAATGGGTCCCTCAAACAATGTCAGCCTAAATGAGCTTGAGATGCTTGGTAGGCATGAGTTTGACAACAACAATAGATGGGATCAACTACCAGTACCCCAAGATCTTCATGAAATTGCCATCCACTTCATCCCAATGAAAAAGGCATGTAGCCAAGAAGACACTATGGTAAGCAACTTGGATGTGCCAGAGTATACACTATCATCGCAACAAAAACTAGCACTCACAATTATCATTGACCATAGTAAATGCTCCTCAGAAAAACCATTGCACATGATTGTTCAAGGAACAGTAGGTAGAGGAAAATCATACCTAATTGCTTGCATAAGAAAAGTGCTCACAAGTAAGAGCCCACAACAAAAAAGTGAACTACTCACATTAGCTCCTACAGGGGTGGCTGCATTTAATATACATGCATCAACTATACATTCAATGCTCCGGATCCCTATTAAAGACATGCACCCACTACAAGGACAGGCATTAACAACATTTCAAGAAGATATGAAATATATAAGATATATTTTGATTGATGAGATGAGCTTCATAGGTCCAAAGTTGCTACTAAAAATAGACAGAAGGCTACGTGAGGCTTTCCCACACCGACAACATCTACACTTTGGTGGAGTGTCTATAATATTAATTGGTGACCTCGCCCAACTTCCACCTGTGATGGACAAACCTATGTACATAGCACACTCAACTGCAAAAACATTGTGGAACCAATTTACAACTATTGTCACCTTACAAACAGTCTTTCGTCATCAAGGTGAGACTCCATCACAACAAAGATTTCATCAAGTATTGCAAAACATACGGAATGCAGAAGCAACAAAAGCAGATTGGCAACTCTTAATGACGTGCACAGACAAGCAACTCACATCAAGAGAAAAAGAAGAGTTTGATAGCTCAATGCACTTGTTTGCTACCAATGATTTAGTTAGACTACACAACAGAAGAATGTTAAAATCATTGAACCGTCCAATTGCAATCAGTGTTGCGACAAGTACCAGGCATGGAATAGATAGTGCAACTGATGATGAACAGCTTGAAAAAGAAGTATTGCTTTGTAAAGGGCAACACATCATGCTCACATCCAACATATGGACACAAGCAGGCCTGGTGAATGGAGCTCTTGGCGAAGTTGTTGAAATCATTTACAGCCCTGGTTCCAAACCACCAGATGTTCCCATGTATGTTGTTACAAGGTTCAATAGCTACAGTGGACCCCCATGGAATGACCATGACCCTAAGAGCATACCAATCATACCTGTTTCCTTGGGCAATAGAAGGCAGATACTGCTTACGATGGCATGGGCTATTACCATACACAAAGCTCAAGGACTAACATTGCAAAAGGCAACAATTGATATTGGTAAAATAGATAGGTAGGGACTAACATTTACAGCCATATCTAGAGTTAAATCATTAAATGATCTTCGCATTCAACCACCATTCTCTTTTGAAAGATATTCCAAAATGCAAACCAATCCATTTGCAATCATAAGGAAGCGAGAGGAGGTGCACTTACAACAACTATGTCTCTCCTAAAACAAGGTATGCAACTCTCCTTCCTATCCATTTGATATCTCTCCCCAATTCCCATGGTGCTTAAAATTGGTTCTACAACTTGACTTCATCAACGCCTATTCTACGCACCTAGCCACCCCATTCCTTTTGTTGTACAGGTCTTCAAGAAAAATCGCATAGACCACATAAGCTCATCCCCAAAAAAAATTGCACCGCTCCTACATGTTCATAATATAATACCAAAGTGTATCAGCCTATCGGCGTAACCATTGCACCTCATTGGGGTGCAAGTGCTAGTTCTATAGTAAAATCAAGAGAAGAGATCAAATTTATATTTACTCATATTTAATAATCTTAGAAAAGAAAATTAATTTTGAAAAGGATTTTTGATATTATATTTTTCAAGTTTTTGAAATTAAAATATTTTGTACTTTATATTAAAATATATTTAATTTTAAAATAATTATAGAATACATTATTACATAAATTTATGTGAAATATGTCAAGATATCATTCAAAATGTTTTTTAATTATACTTTTGATATAAATGAAATATGATTACATATATTTATTCATATTGTGTGATCTTTAGTTATCATTACTAGTACATTCTTTTATAGAAATTATGACTTCAACTTGTCTATATCTTGAAAGATCTATATCTAAACATTTTCAATTAAATGTATCTTTTATATACTAATTCTCCTAAATATAATACCATAGCACCCACTTATTTTTTAAATTAATATATACTATTTTATATATAAACAAGAGTTGGGTTGTAGCTGGAGTCCCTGCCAAATTGGAAAAGTAGGGTTGAACATAATTTAAACTCTTATGCATAGAGTGATGTAAATTGTCATGTGATTGAATTGCTTAGGAGTCAAAACTATACAAATTTTTTAGATTTCTCCTCTTGAAAATAGATGTTTAAAGAAAATCACTTTATGCATAAAATTGAAATGTTATCCTTCCTTTCATAGTTGAACTACCAAAAGGAATACGAGTCATTGGAATCACTCCTATGTATTCATGTTTATGAAGCATTTTATTGCCACTATGTTTTGGGAGATAAAACACTACAATATTCTAATTGAGCTAAGGAGGATAGACACATAAGAGTCAATACACAAGACCCCATTTTGGTTTTTTCCAAGTATGTCATTCCATAAAATACATAAAACATAAAGAAAAAGCTTTTGCACAAAAATTGATGATCCATTTGTTTTATTAAATCTCTCATCTTATAGCTATTCTAAAAACATTGAGGCTATAAATGCTTCCATTAGACCTATAATACCTTAACAACCAAACATGAAGAAACAAACCAATTTTCCTTCTAATATAACAAAATGCTCCATTCACATGGAAACTATTTTGTGATTACAACTCTAGTGCAAATACTTATGGACATAGCATATCTATATGCAAATTATGATATGTAAAAGAACATCTAAAACTATAATTATAAAGTATTCTTTATATATCTTGGGAAATTCAACAACCTTCTCATTCCACAAGATCACTCACCCTTCTCTTTCAAGGGAAAAAACAATGCAATTTTCAACAGCCTATAAAATTGAACAATTGGACATTGATGAGAGTGAAGGTTAAGTTGGAATTCATAACAAAGCAAAAAAATTGAAGGAAATATTTTTATATCTTGTAATCTAAATGTGATCTCATCTATTAGAGAGCTTCAAGGATGTGGCAAGCCCAAATATCCTACAAGGAACCATTCTTTGTGGCTATACTTAAATTTCAAACCACAAATCTGGTGATACTGACCCTAGATATACAACAAAAAAATAACAAAAGAGAAACATCATTAATTTTTTAGTAGGATTTTTTTATGAATTTCTGCATTTTTTTTGCAAGCCTATCATTTAAGTACATACATTTTGATTAGTTTCTTTAACAAGATTCATCAATTTCCTAGTTTCATATACTATAGCAAGCGGATTCTTTGTGGCTATACTTAAATTTTCAACCACAAATCTGGTGATGTTGACCCTAGATATACAACAAAAAAATAACAAAAGAGAAACATCATTAATTTTTTAGTAGGAATTTTTTATGAATTTCTACTATCATTTAAGTACACAAAGTTTTGGAGAAAGATGGATCTCGGTATGGGCGGCAAGCTCAGGAAAGAATCGCATGCCCTAGCTCTTCCTGCCTGGGTGGATTTTGCTGCGCTGGGTTGGTGGTGAGCTCTGGGGTGGGGTGTCTACTTATATCTGTGGGTGCAGGGGTTGGGTTGGGATCTTGGCCATTGTCTTGCTTGTGGGTGGAGCTTCCTTTCCGCTTCTTTTTACCGCTAACGACATTTCCTTTGGTGCGTGTGTTCGGGGCCGACATCCTGAGACTGTGGGTCTTCGGCCCCCATCTCTCTCCCTTTTTGGTGGGTGCTGCTATGCGATCCATGGAGAATCAGGGTTTTGTTATTTCTGAGGTTTCCTCTGGGGACTTGGAGATGGTAGAGCCATCTTCTTTGCTGCATGTCAGTGGTAAGGATCCGATGGGTAAACCCCAGTCTAGTGATGGGGTTTCATCT
Source organism: Sequoia sempervirens (assembly GCA_007258455.2). Lineage (NCBI taxonomy): Eukaryota > Viridiplantae > Streptophyta > Pinopsida > Cupressales > Cupressaceae > Sequoia > Sequoia sempervirens. Next base: position 10,494 of record VDFB02117007.1, on the reverse strand, counting down.
TCAAAAGGGGTTTTTCGAGTAAAAAAATAAACGGATGTTTGGAGAGATCCGAGGAGCGACCAGTTTTGGTTATTCAACCTGAACAAGTTGTGGAGGATGTTGAATATTGGTGTAATCATGCCCTTATTTGCAAATTTTTGGGCCTTCGTCTTTCTCTACTTGTTTTGGATTCCCTGGGCACGTCGAGTTTGGAACCCAGAAGGTGATATGGAGATTATTTTGGCTGCTAATAATTATTTTCTAGTTATCTTTTCAAGCATGTCGGATAGGAATAGGGCTTTTGAAGGGGGGCCATATTTCTTTAACCAGGTGGGGCTCTTCATTAAGCCTTGGCACATGGGCTTCAACTCTGCTGAAGAGATCCCCTCGCGAGTTCCTGTGTGGGTTCGATTGCTGAGGCTTCCCTTGGAATTCTGGAGGGAAGATATTCTTCACTCAATTTCTTTGCTTCTTGGAAAACCAGTGGGATCGGCTACACAAACTCAAGACCGTAAGGTAATTTCCTTTGCTCGTATTTGTGTAGAATTTGATTTAAATAACCCGTTGCCAGATTCTATGGAAATTCGCTTGGGATCTTCTTCTTGGATCCAACAACTGGATTATGAGACCCTACCTTTTAGATGTAGAATTTGTCATGAATATGGTCATTTACACTGCAAATTCCCTAGAAATAAATCGTCCCCCTTGGCATCCTCTGGAACTCCTGGGGGGGTCAAGGGGAAGGCCCCTTTGTCCAATGAACCGGTGGATGATGAGGGATTTACTCAGGTTAAGCCCTGTAACAAAGGTAAAGGAAAAAAGAGAACCTGGTTGGATAGACAAAATGAAGGCACTTTTAACAGGTTTGATGTTCTTGAGGATTTGGTACAAGAGGAAGGTATTCCAGTAGAGCTCTCTTCTGGGGCTAAGGGTGTGCTTGAGATTCAGGAGGAGGATGCAAAGGAAGAGGAGCAGTTTTATCTCCAGAGGACCATCAGGTTGTTCAGTTGGCTATGGATTTGCCTTCCCAGGTTCAGGATATCAGGGACCTTCAGGGGTCACAAGCTACAAAGGATTCTGTGGTGATGGCTCTTGATCCTCCTGCTCCTAAGGGGGCCTCAGATTGTGTGAAGAGTAACAAAGCTCCTCCTGGTTTAGGTTTACAATAGAAATCCTTTAAAAAGGGGCCGCTTGATAAACCGTCAAGGAGTGGACGGAAGACTGATCAAGAGAAGGTCAAGATTATGGGTGATACTTTGGTTGAGTCTGGGTCTGTGAAACCCATTGATTCCCATTTCTCCCACCCCCATAAATGATCGTTTTATCATGGAATGTAAGGGGGTTGAACAACATCCCTAGACAAAAGGCTGTTCGCAGACTAATTGAATCTCAGTCTCCTGATGTGGTCTTTATTCAAGAAACTAAGCTTATAATTGGATGCTTTGGATAATTCGTGCTCGTATCTAGCCCCTGTGGTAATTGGTAGGTGGGTGCTTTGAATAGTTCCTTTGTGGTGTACTTTGTTCCCCGGAACCCGGAGGAAAGTTTTCCCCATATGCATGGAGTTCTAGCTCTGCCTTCCATTTCCTCTCAGTTGCCTCTCTAGTTTGGAGACTGGAGAGAGGTGTTCTTTTTTCTAATATTTATGCTCCTACCGATTTCTTTGGTAACTCAAATATCTATGCTGCCTACATTAGATTCATATCGGAGCCTTAGACCGCTTCTCCCATGGATTATGGTCGGTGATTTAATAATGTTGTTACTTGCTTGGATGAAAAATGAGGTGGGTTAGCCAGGCTGGACCCTTTTGCAAATCTTCTCAAGGATATGATTGGCTCCTTGAATCTCATTGATGTGAAGCCAACCAATGGTGTCTTTACATGGAATAATAGGAGATGTGGTGTTGAGGATATCTTAGAAAGGCTTGATAGATTTTTGGTTCATTGCTATTGGATGAACAGTAGGTGGACCACCAGTTTAGACATTCTTGATTGGAGGGGAATCACTAGCCTATCAAGCTCTCTGTCACCGCTTATGGAGTCACCAAAAATCCTTCTTTCAAATTTCAATTGATATGGTTAAGAGATCAGTCTCTTCATGATCTTATGTTGGATTGGTGGTATGAGGGGATGCCTGCCCATGGGACAACCATGTTTACTTTTAGTAAGAGGCTTCAACATGTGAAGTACAGGCTTAAGAGATGGAATAAACTATGTTTTGGGAACCTGCATGCTCAGAAGTTGGCTACTCAGTCCAAGTTGGATAACATCACTCGTCAGGATTCGTGACCAAGCGGGTTGACCTCTTAATCTAAGTAAAGCCGAGTCCTTAGCTCTCAAGGACAAGAAGAGTGGGAGCCGAGAAGATCTTCTAGAAGTAGAAATATCGCGGTTGATTGGCTTCGTGAGGGGGATGGAACAATCGCTTTCTTATAATCTGCTTAAGGCTCAGAGGCAGATGTTCTATCTCCTCTTGTTTCAATTCGGAGGCCTACCCTCCTCCAAAGGTTGATATTTCCTGTAGCGGCTCACCATTTTTCAAACTCTATTTTCTGTGGGAGGGATCTTGCTGCTAGGGACTCCAGGAGAGAGCCATCTTGGATTGTATTCCCCACCGGGTCTCAGCCGGCTGAGATGAATGGAGCTCTCTTATGTCCTATTTTGTTACCTTAGCTAGAGAAAGTGGAGTTTAATATGAAAAAAGGTAAGGCTCTTGGCCCGGATGGGTTTCTGATTGAGTTCTTTCAGGAGTTCTGGGAAATAATAAAGTTTGATCTCCTCAAGGTGGTTTAGGAATCACATAGGAACAAACAGATGCTTAAGTCCATGAATTCTACTTTCTTGGCTCTCATACCTAAGAGGGAGGGGGCTAATCAGTTGGTTCATTTCAGGCCTATTGCGTTATGTAATGTTGTGTACAAGATCATCACTAAATTGATTGCGAAGAGACTCAAACCACTCCTTGGTACTCTGATCTCCACTGAGAAGGGTGGTTTTATTGAAGGAAGACAAATTTTGGATGGTGTTGTGATAGCAATGGAAGCTATTCATTCTATGGCTCATTCTAAGGAGAGGGCTATGTTCATTAAACTTGACATGGCTAAAGCTTATGATCGGGTGAGATGGGAGTTCTTGCAAAAAATTCTCTTGACTTTTGGCTTTAATGAGGAGTGGGTTAATTGGGTTCTTAGTTGTGTGACCTCATTCTCCTTCTCTGTTCTCATTAATAGGGAACCTTCTAACTTGTTTAGTGCTTCTCGGGGTCTCCAACAAGGGGACCCTTTATCTCCTTATTTATTCATTCTCATGGTAGAGGGCCTTGGAAGATTTATTAAGTCTTAGGTGAGGCAGGGTTTTATCTAAGGTTGGAGCTAGAACAATTATCTTCCTTTCTACTCTCATCTTCAGTTTGTGGATGATACTGGGTTGATGGGCATGGCTAGAATTAGTGAGGCAGTGAACTTCAGGAGAGCCTTAGACATCTATTTGAAGGCTTTAGGTCAGTGTATCAATGATGACAAATTCTCCATTTATTTCTTTAATACCCCTCGGCTTATTCAGAGCAGGATTCTTAGGATCCTTAGATTTCAGATTGGTTCTCTTCCCTTGATGTACCTGGGGATCCCTTTGGCTTTGGGATCTCAGTGTAGAGATTACTGGCAAGGGATTTTGGATAAATTTCAGAGTAAGGTTAGTCATTAGACATACAAATGGTTATCTTCTGCTGGGAGAGTGGTTCTTCTAAAGACTATGGTGCAAGCCCTCCCCATTTATAGGTGCTGTGTGCAAGTTCCCCCTTCCACCTTTTTGAGGGAATTTGATGCTCTGTCTTGGAAATTTCTTTGGTCTAGTAGACTTCTTTCCTCAAAGTGGAGTTTAGTAAGTGGGAGTCTATATGCAGGCCGAAGCATGCTGGGGGCCTTGGTCTTAGGTCTATGGCTCTTTCTATCATGGCCTTGGCTGCCAAGGTTTACTAGAGGTGGTGCAACCATCAGGATCAGGATTGGGCCAAGATTCTTTCCCACAAGTATCTTCCTGGTGTTGATAGCCTTGATGTGTTGCAGCTTGATTTGTTGGGTAAAGGTTCTTGTATTTGGGATACCCTTAAGGAGGGAGCTCGGCTAATTAAGGAGGGTCTCTTCTAAATTTGTGGTAGAGGATCTGATGCTTTTTTTTGGCAGGACTCTTGGGATGGCCACCCTCCTATTCTTTATAGCTTCCCTCAGCTTCAACCTCTTTGCCATATTTTTTCTGAGGCTGGTTGGATAAAGGTGGAGCATTTTAAAATTGTCAAGCATATTGGTCAGGCGGTGGTGGCTTGTTGGAAGGACCCGCAGGAGTGGCCCATGGGGGGTTCTGATGAGGATCATGCTACCCTTACTAGAATTTTGGAGGGCAGGCTCTGCAGCTCCCTTAATGAGAGGGATGTGTTGGCTTGGAGTTCTAGTCCAAATGGTAAATTTACTATGGCCCAAGGCTATGCTATGCTTGACAAGAACTTATATGGTCCTGCGGAGGTGCATTGGTGGAAGAAGGTTTGGGACAACTTTTCTTGGCCCAAATGCAATTTCTTCTTATGGTTGGTTGCTCAGAAGAAGTGCCTCACTTGGGAAGATCTCTGCAAGTGAGGTTTTTAGGGTCCTTCTATTTGCTTCCTTTGTTCACACAATGAGGAATGTACCTCCCACTTGTTCTTTCTTTGCCCTTTTTCTAGAGAGATATGGCATAGATGGTGGGAGGCTTGGCATCATGGTTCTATACATGCTTCTTCCCTAATTGAATTCTGGGAGAGTTTGGGTAGGCCTCTAGCGAAGACTCCTTTCTTGCAGGTGGCCTGGTCTGTTGGGCCTGTTTTTATCCTCTGGAACCTTTGGTTGGAGAGAAATCATAGAGTCTTTGGTGGCTCCAATTTTGGGAGTTTTTAGTTGTGGAAGAAGATATTTAGCAGGCTTCAGGAGACTATTTCTGCTAAGTGTGATATGTCTAAAAATATTGATCCTAGTGATCTTGCTATCTTGTGGAATTTGAACCTGGGGGATAGTAGAAGGGGAAGCATTGTAGGAAGAAGACCCCGTCATGTCAGGCAACGTGTTTTTCGTGATGGGAGTTGGTCGCCTCCCCTGGTGGGGGTCCTTAAGATTAATATTGATGGTTCTTCTCGTGGGAACCCTAGTCATGCTAGTGTTAGGGGTATTGGTAGAGGTAATGATGGTGGTGCAGTGTTTTTCTTCTCTATTTACAAATGTTAGCACTCTAATAATCTGATGGAGGCACTTGCTATTATGATTGTTGTTGAGCATGGATGCTCTTTAGGCTGGAGGAGGATCATTTGTGAGTCTGATTCTTAGATTGTGGTGGATATACTGAACAACCAGAGGTTGGGTGATGTTAGTTGGCAATTAGCCTCTGTGGTCAGATAGATTATGAGCCTATGTAGTTCCTTGGATTTTGTCTCCTTTTGTCATATCCCTAGAGAATGGAACAGAGTGGCTGATTGTTTGGAAAAGTGGGCTTCTGAGAATGTGGATGGTTGGGATATTAGTGGAAGGGAGGTCTTACCTTCTTATTACCTTGAGACCCTGGAGAAGCTATTAGTGGAAGACATGAATTTGTAAGGTTTTTTTTGGTGGTTCTTGTAGTGGTCTTGCCTTGGTGGGCATCTAGCTTTTTCCTTATAATGTTGTTTTGATTGAATAAAAATTTTACCCCTTCTTTTTAAAAAAAAAAAAAGTACACAAAGTTTGATTAGTTTGTTTAACAAGATTCATCAGTGTCCTAGTTTCAGATACTATAGCAAGCAGAGGGAATCATGTTTGGCATGTGGAGTAATGTAGATTGTTGAAAATACATCCACATGGCATTCATTGAACATGAGCATTAAAGTAGATATCACAACTTGAATTTTAAAATATAAAGAAATAAATAAAACTTGAAACAACATTGAAAACTAAATGAAGCTAAAATTTAAACAATAAGTACCATAACAATTTATTAATTCCCTAAACATTTGAGAGAATGATAGTCTTAGAAATAATGTAAAGCATGATTTATATTGAGAGATTCTAAAAAAGGTAATGTGGCATAATGCATAATACAAAGGTACAATCAATAAAAATCTCAAAAATCAATGTTATCATTTCATTGACTTTAGAAACTAAGGGTTCCAAAACCTACATAGTTCCATCTAACAATCCAAGGGAAAATTGGTTTGGCTTTGTAGGGTGAGCTACCACAACAAGTGGGTATGCACAAAGTTGTAGAGCATATAAATACTTGACATGAGATCTAAATATTTGAAACAAACAAATAATTACTTCCTATAGAAAGGGAAATTATCCATGGGCATTACACAGGCTATCTTTAAAACCCTAATTTATTACATAAACAATATGCCTAGAAATTAGTTTATAGTGTACATGGATTGTAATTATCATCTACAATTATAAATTTGGATTATATCAACATTAAAAAATACACCCAATCCTTGCTATGGAGATTCCACAACAACTCACCTAATATTTGAAAGAATATAAGTAGATGGAGCAATGTGGGATCTGAGTTTCAATGTTTGAGAATGGAATATGTCAACAACACCATCAAAGAAATAGGAAAATATTGGTTGACTATCACAAGAGTAGGTAGCATTAGATATTTAAGTAGGAAGTGAGACAGATGGTACCCATTGCAAACAATCATCAAAATGTAAACTGCTGGTTAAGCAAGTACACAAAAAGGAACAATTAATACAAAACGACATAGAGGAAATGTATACATAAGATTGGAAATTCCATACAATACAACAAGATAATTTATGCATACTGGGATAATGAAAAGAATAATAAAAACATTAGGTTAAACTTCCCAGCTGACCAACATGAAAATATTTGAGACAATTATGCAAACTTTTTTTGTCATTTTGGCCTATTGTGTAGATTTTTTCAACCTACTTCTAGGATATATTGGCCAATTTGGCCCATTTAGAGTCACGAATCCACATTTTTGAGGTATCATTTAGTTCATGGGTGAAAATTTGTAGAGATTTGGCCTATTGTCTCAAATTGAGCCCCATTAATCAGGCTTAGCATTTAAATATTATTTGTTTTCAATTCAAAACACCTACAAATAGTGTGGCACCATAAACTTGTAAATTCTCACCTCTTTAAAGTGAACAATATTTGGATTCCTAAGAGATTGTAATGACATTCCATCACCATGAGACCACATTTCTTTGAGGATTTTCTTAAATAGTTTACTACCATGTATAAGAAGGTGAAAAACATCATGAATATGTACCAAAAAAAATTGATCATAGACAATTGAAATCCAATCATGAAGTAAGTGATCAGTCCATACATCACTATTTGAAAGAATATGTAGGGAATTTCAATGACAATCTGAAGCATAGAATGATGTAACTTAGGTTTCATTGTGGTTATTAACCTGGTTAAGATATCATACACAATTGGTCCTATGAAAACTTTATTGGATGAATATGATTTTACCTTTATTATTGTTAGTTTCCTATAGGCTACTCAATAGCCTAAACCAAATAGGATATTATTTCCATTCTAAATGCAATACATTAGTTTCAATTACCTACCTATGATAGAGCATATGGTAAAGGAGAGTATATTCCAACGGCTTTCTCCCTATACAACACAATAGTTCAACAACCAAAATGGGTTACACTATAGAGGAATTAGTTATGCCAGAAATAATGTTGAACCATTTGAATTGTAATGTAGTCACAAAAAAATTCACTACATATAAAAAAAATGTTAATTATTGCTAGACATGATTAAAAAAAGGATCAAACCTCAATATATGAGGGAAATTTTATTTTATTTCACTTATGAGAACATAACAATTAACATTGTATCTATGTTTGAATATCTTTTCTCTAAGATATTTGAATGTAATACAATCAAGGAAATGAAAGGAAATAAAAAAACAAAATGTTAAATCCAATTGTATATGTAGAGATGGAGTTTGTAGCTGCAATGAAGTGTTTAATAACATAGATAAGACACTAAACTATTAGACACAATATCTTAAAGAAATATGATCTCATGGAATGTCATCACTATAGTATGTACACCAAAAGGATTTCTAAAGAGGATTTGGAAACTCACAAGAAAATGCAATTGGTAGATGTATCCTACCTAATTGCAAACTTTGTTAGTATCCTTCCTACATGCGCCAAAATTAGAGCTTTGGAACACAATACAAAAATCTATCAAAGATAAATAAGTATTTTTTTCATATGTTTCCATAGAAACTCTCATGGTGATGGAATGACATGACAATCAAATTGCTATGGATTGTGATGGAATTCCATCACCATGAGACTAGATTTCTTTTGCAGCATTTTTTCAAATAGTTCACTGCCTTGTCTATGCTACCACAGTTTAGATACATGTCTACCAAAGCATTTTATCTTGAATAGTTCATTGCCTTGCTGCTATGGCTAAAAGCCTAAAATAGGTCCTTTCGAACAAGCTACCAATGCTTGGAAAAAATATATCAAAGCATAATAGTAAGTACTCATTTTAGGCTAGGAGAAAGCACAACCTATAAGGGCATATAAAGCAACAATTGATCTTGAACCAGAGGCATATGAAGCAACAAAGGCATGGGAAGGAGTTGGAGCAGATCCTGCAAATTGATATTGAGATATAGTACCACCCATTGGAGAGCCAATGCTAGTTGATGAACCAATTATTGCACTTGATTTAGAGCTAGTTCGCAATGGAGATTGAGACAACTAATTTACCTAGGTTGCCTACCAAAACAACATTTAGCGATTATTTCTAGCTTTGAAATAACGCTTAGGCATACATACAAAATGTGGTAACAAAAACAAGCCACATCAGTTGCTTTCATGAATGACGCCTACCCACTAGATCTCTCATGGTGAAGATATGTCCACAGCCTTAAAACATTAGAAATTACTGAAAATGTTTCTCCCATTCATCTTTGATTGTGGCAAGAAAAATTAAAAAATTAAAAACCATTAGAAAAAAATTGAATTGCCAATCAAAATACTATAAAAATCATGTGTGTTAGTGTGAAATTACCATTCACACTATACTTAAGCTCACTTAGGTCAATATGATGTTAGAAAACTTCTTGTCTAACTGAATGTACAACCATTGATACCTCTAGAGGTTACCAAGTTATTTAGTAAATCTTATGAGCTACCTTTTTGAGGTTGGAAGCATTTCCATCTCACCTCAAAGGTCACTCAACACTTGGCACACAAGGTTGATGACTTGGAAATGGAGGTGTTGGAGAAAAAAGGACACATAACTGAGAGGGGGGGTGAATTAGTTGTGACAAAAACTTAAACTTTTCTTACTTAACTTAACTTAATCTCAGATCTGATGAAGAAACAATTAACACATCACAGAGACAAATAACACCAATATTTTTACGTGAAAACCTTGTTAGGGGAAAAACCATAGTGGATGTTAGTCCACAAGATTATACCCTATTAAAAGTATAATAAGAGATAATAAGGGGAATTCACATGTATTTAGGCACATTGCCTAGAGCTCACTGCTCAAATACAAAAGAGAGGACTCACTGTCCAACAATACAGAATAAGATTAAAATCCAAAGAATACAAACTAAGAAAATAGCTTCTGCACAAGCTTGATTACAGTTCCAATTAAGCTCAAAAAACCTTCTTCACACTTCACTCAAACTTCTTCACACTCTACTCTACAATAGACTGATAGAAAAACTATTCACACATTTACACTTTCTCTTGCATACATTCACACTTATGCACAAACTTACTTTTCTCAACCAATTGCTCTTATATATCCACAACATGAGATTGCATCGCAACTTAGTCGGCCAGAAAAATAAAATATATTTTCAATGTCAACCCAAATTTACAAATAAATTTTCAATGTGAATCCCCAAAGGTCGGCCACAAAATATAGTGGAGACCCAAATTAATATCTTGAACAAAAAATACTTTAATTAATTTCAACACGAAGATCCACAACACACTACCACCAACATGTTGATCGGGAACATGAAAAATGTAATATGCACAAGAAAAGATCTTCAACCATGAGCTCTTTGAATAATGTGGGCATACCTCAAAGATAGAGAATGATCTAGAGACATCAAAGAATACCAAGAAACAACAGAGAAGCATCAAAAAGAACTGAGATTATCAAAATTACACAAATTCCATTCAGGAACACTGATAAAGACCACAAAAACAAGTTGTCAGACCACAACACAATCAAAACTTCACATAGACCTCTAAAAATTTTGGTAGTTGATCGAGAAACATTCAGCAAAAAACCATTTAATCCACATGATCTAATCTTCAACATACATAACAAGAAACCTTCATGACCTACATAGTTCCACTGGGAACCTAGAATACTTTCTTTTACAATTTCCTCAATATCCTCAACATATACAACCTTTAATACACCAAATGCTAATAGTGTTGACATCAATGGCAACCACATATCAACAACCATATCCACAA
>VDFB02117006.1:0-21353 GCA_007258455.2 Sequoia sempervirens | reverse complement strand
CTAAGTTAAGTCAAAATTTGACTACCTGATGTCCTGCTTCATCCGTTGTGTCCTCATTTGATATGACACGATCTGTTTCCATGGCCTCATCTTTCCCCTATAATACACAACATAGTAAATAATGTTTAGTACACTAATTATATCATTTCAACGAGTATGCTATCCAACACAAAACCTCACTTTAGTCATATATTTGACACATTGATATCTCCTCTATGTTGTAGCATTTGTGAATTCATAAACACCTTCCTCCTTTGGTTGAGGTTGCTTTCTCCTCTTACCTCTATTGTATCTGCAGATTCCATTGTCTCATCTATTTCCACCCACTTTCCTCTTAGCGATTTAGTATTTCTACGCCGTCCACGTCCTCTCTCCATGGCCTCCTCTGTGAATAAAAAATGCTGCCATAGAAGCTTTCACCGCACTACCGTCGGGAAGGAAGAAGCAACTTGTGGGACCGCGGTAAAACCGCTTCTACCACATCGAAGCTAATGTAGGAGGTATGGGACAACGGTGGTCACTCAAATTACTACACACCAATTGTAGAAGAATTGCGGGAGTCACCAAAACACCGCTAGGAATAGAAGGAAGAATTGCATGCTGCCATAGAAGCTTTCACTGCACTACCGCTGAGAAGGATGAAGCACCTTGCGGGACCACGGTTAAAACTACTCTACCGCATTGAGCTGATGAAGGAGCCACGGGAAAACAATGGTCACAAAAACAAGGCAAGAGTTGGAATTATTTCCAACACTTTGGATCCTATGATACACAACAATGAAAATAGTCACTATACAACAATGATAGGCGCCCAATTAGGCGCACTTGACACCACCTTAGGCACCTCAAATAGATTACATTAATGACCAAAATTCAGCACTAAAGTTGGCATTAACTAACACTGACTAAAGCACCAACTATTGAATCAAAATTGAAAATTTAAAAATTTCCCGCGTGAAGGAAGAAATCAGACGACAAAAAAGGTAAAAATGCCACGCGAAGGAGGAGAGTAGGGCGCTATGAGAAACTGATGAGAAATTCGATTTAGTTTGCAACACCATAGGTAAGGTTACAATTTTTTTTTCTTCGTTGAATTTGTGATTGTTTACTGCTCTTTGTATTACATTTGAATTCGTGATTGTTTACTGGTTTGTGACCTCTAAATTGTCCCATCATTATAAATTGTAAAACCTTTGAGAAACCAACAAAATTTTTTACCCTACCCATTTGAGCTTTCACTCAAAATATTATAGCACAAAGCTAGGATGCCTCCATATTCTTTCCCTAACCTGGGTATCAAGGAAATAGTGAACTGTTTGGAAAATTTGGGAATTGGGTCGGTCAACAATGAGCAATTGCTGAAAATAAATGCATAAACTACTTGGTTTTTCCCACGCACCATAGTCACTCAATGCCATGAAAAATTGCAAGATTGCATTATGAAAGAGTTTTCATGATAAGGTTATCAACACTAAGCAAAACTCCAAATAACATTTTCCCTCTAAGTTAGTCAACACTAAGAAAACCCAACAAACATGTCAATGTTGAGCAACCGCTGAAAATAAATGCATAAACCACTTGGTTTTTCCCAGTTGCGCCATAGTCACCAATGTCATGAAAAATTTGTGTAAGATTGCATTATGAAAGAGTTTTCATGATAAGGCTATCAACACTAAGCAAAGCTAGTGAACATATTTTCCCTAGGTTATCAACACTAAGCAAACCCAACGAACATATTTTCCCACAAAACAAAACTTTCATACTTGACAGTGTGTACTTTGTTTTCCTCCACATACTACACAAAAATAATTTTCCCTAGGTCACCTCAAAATGTCAAGCGATAGAAGGAAGCAAGCATTGTCTATAGACTCTAGCTATAATGAGGCAATTCATTGTCAATTTATAGATTTGTAAATGTTTCCATTGTTTCTTTTAATTTTACTTTTTACTTTTTTATTTCAAAATTTAAAAGAAGAAATATAATTATATATATATATATATAGGGACATGAGATTGAAAAAGATAAAGAGGAATTGTGAAGTTTTAGTTTTTTATTTCTAAATTTAAAAGAAGAAATATAATTTAAATATATATATATAGGGACATGAGATTGACAAAGATAAAGAGGAAATTGGCTTCCCATATTGGGGGTAGAGGAAGTGAAAAAATTGGTTAATGTGGATTGGACAATGCTTTCCAGATACATAGAAAAACAATCTGGTAACACCCCTCAAACATTGCAAACAAATCAATTATGTCAAAGGGAATCAATTGATTCCCCAACCAATCTTGGATTGAACAAAATATCTAGTAGGAAATCAGTGACACAAAACTCTAAGAATGCGGAACAGAGAGCAGAGACTTCTGATGTCCCAGCCACTCCTGGTACATAGACTTCTTCCACGCGTCATGTTATCAATCGTGCATTGGTAGCTACAATACAAAGATAGATTACAAGGTGGTTTCAGGGGAAGTCCAAATGATGGATGTTGGGAAAATGTTTGTGAATAGGTTGAAGGAATCATACCTTCAACGATTCAAAGACCATCTACATTTTCCATTCTCACAGATACCCATGCAACTGAAAAAAGTAGTTATCGATGACATGGAGACTGATTTTGGCACAGGTTGGTCTGTAAAGAAGATAAAGCTACAAATGTCTCAAAACTACAAGAGATTTCGGTGCAATCAAACAGAGAAGATAAAAAAAATCCATCTGGAGCTAAGGCAGAAAAGAAGGCCAATTGATGTAAGTGTGAAAGTATGGAAAGAGCTTGTAAAAGCATAAGAGAAGTTCAATGTACGTGAGAAAGTTCGTGGAGGAGAGTATGTGTATTTGAATTTTAACAAGATTATATCAAATTTATTAAAACAATATTTAAATTTTATTTGTGCATAGTTAAATTCAATTATTATATGTTTACTCAAGGCTAGGCTTGAGAAACTGCGGTCAATGGATCACAATGGGCTTAAAGGTTTACGTGCCTTGATCTCGGTATTTACTCTAGGCATATTTAATATGTTAAATGATATATATTTTTATTTTCTGGAAAAAGTAAATGATTATATTAATTAGTTTAAGTAGTCCATGTGCCATCTTTTGACAGGAGGAGAAATATGGCTGCCATCCAAAGCATTTTGAAAAGAATATGTTACAAAACAAAAAGTGGAATAATTTTGTACTCTAGATGGAGAATGAGGTATCAATAGTTGAGTTTCAATAACTTAGTTGGATATTGTTGTGTTAATATGTCAATTTGCATCTCTTGTGTTGAGTTGTTTATTGATGTGTAGGATGAGTAAATAGAGCTCAAAACTTATGATTACAAGATGGCAATTTATGTGCATGAATAAATAGTAGAAGGATGTACAGATGAAATGTGTAATGTTTGGTTGTCATAGAATTAAAACTACCGAAGTAACAACACTAATTGAGTTAACATATATGCATCATTTGTAGAAATAGCTTAAATGTGTAACAAATGTTAATCAATACATTGAATTTTGAGATGTTTTGAAATAATAAAAAAAACATGTTTTGGGGAAAATATTAGCAACGTGGGGGAAAAAAGCATTAACCCTAATAAAAGAATTTTCTATTGTTCTTGATACACCATATGTAAGTTTTCCTTGGATGATAGTACTGAATTTCTATATGTTGTACCCCTTAAATGTCCTACATGTTACAAATATGGAATAACAATGCACAACTTTGTATCGAGTCCAAAGGCCAAGGCATTCTGAATAAGGGTATCCAAACTTGATAAGGATGTAGTCACTATTACACATATTGACAATCCAGAATAGTCATGTAAAGACAACTGCCTGTGAAAACCATAATCAATCAAATTATGCACATTCAAATCTAAGTTTGAAAGCTTGCATTTCAGTCCATGCATCTAAGCCCTTGTTGAAGATTGAGGGTGTCAACAACAAAGCTAGAATAGCTCTCCTTAAACCATAGCTAGTTTTAAAGTGTAGTATTTCCAAATTCAAATCCACTTCTCAGCTAAGGAAAGAAGGTAGGACTATTAGGTGCTACCTCAAACAGAGAAGGCCATAGAAAACATTGAAATAGAAGATCCAATAAGTGAGACGACATAGTTGTATACCATAGATAATCAAAATTCTTGCAATGCACAGATGCTTGTGATACAAAAAAAAGGTGCTTACACATTGGCTGAATATATCCTCATCAAAATGACCAAAAAGAAATTTCAAATTTTTAAGCAAACTCTGTTAGTCAAGAAAAATAGTCATAAAAATTGGAAGTAAAATTTGGAAGACATGTAGGTGAACTTAATTCATCTGACTTTATGCCTCTTGGAAAACATCAGGATCTCCCCTCCTAAATTTTGGACCACATCCATTATCTCCACATAAAACTGGACATCCTTGGTCTTCTTGGTTCCCACACCATGATATGGTTATGCAAATGAAAATGAAGCAAAGTCATCATCTCCTTCTCAAGTAAGCCGGGAAGAAATACTATGCTTAATGTTTTGATACATGATATCAACTCTCACTTTTTTCTGTGGTTGAATACCAAATTCATTATGGTGGGCCTCAGATCCAATCATCTTTCATCTTCATCCACCAAATACTAGTTTGATCCACATGTCTACCAACCCAATTGGCTTTTTTTGAAAGCTGAAATTTCTCCCCAGTCACCAAAGGTATCTCTCTCTACCCTTTTTAGACTCTTTTCTCATTGCCAAGCAAATCATCTATGGATTTAATCATTTGTACCACATGGTTGATGTGCTTTTGAATCCTTGCATCTAAAGGAAATTTCCTTAACATAAATACTACTAGGAATTTCAATGTTGCCAGAAGTTGCATTAAATCTGACTGCATCTTCAACATTGAAAATTATTCCTTATATAAGAATTCCCTCCATCTTGTTGGCTTGTAACACTTTTGGATGGTGGCTACATGAAATTTGATTCTGATTCCTCTTCTACATCAAAGTGGTTCACATCCTGATTTAAATCTTCTAAATTATTAGAATTAGAATCACTATCTTCATAATCGTAAAAATTCCCAACCACCATCTTCAATAAATTTATTCGATCATCAATAATACTTTCAAAATTGGTCGCCAGCTCAAGTTCATTCTGCTTTCATAATACTTTATATCCATGGAGTTAGCCATTGCTTTGCCACTGCTGAGGATTGGAGGAATGGCATCAATGCGAAGTACATCTCGCTTGAAGTATTTGAAAACAATAGCTATATCAAATTCCTTTTCCCAAGTCCTACTCTCTCAAGGTTAACAATCTCAATCTCACTAATAGTGATTACTAAGAAAGGTAATTCCACCAACTCTATCAAACAATTTACCGTAGGAACAATGAAAGTAGGGGTTTTGAAAGGAACCCCATGAAAACCAAGCTCTCTAAAATGGTATATCAAACTCTAGTTCAAAAATATTTTTAGATGAGCTGCCTCATAGAACTCTCTTTACCGCTTGACAAATCCCTTGAAACTCAGATTGATTTTATTTTTCCTATCCCTCTCTTGTTGTTCTTCCTCAACTTACTCAGATCATCATACACCTAACTTCTTTTCCTCCAAAATTTTTTCCTTTGGACCACATCCATTACCTCCACATAAAACTAAACATCCTTGGTCTTCTTGGTTCCTATGCCGTGATATGGTTATGCAAATGAAAATGAAGCAAAGTAATCATCTCCTTCTCCATTGGCTAGAAGAATGCATGCTTAATGTTTTGATACATTATATCAACTCTCTCTTTTTCTCTCATGGTTGAATACTGAAATCCATTATGGTGGGCCTCCAGAGTTCTAGTCATCTTTCTTCCTCTTCCACCAAATGCTGGCCTAATCCACAAGTCTACCAACCTAATTGGCTTTGTTTTTGAAAGCTGAAGTTTGTCCTGACTCACCAGTATTAGTTGTATCTATTTTGAAATTTTATTATGGTATGTGCACTTTTATATGATGTAATATGATTATGGTTTTGTCTCATATGTTGTAATATTAGATATATAACAAAAAATAAATGATTGCACATGAAATAAATAATAAATTTTCATTTTAAATGTTTTTTTTTTGGTGGTGAAAACGGGTCTTCCGTGAAGATCAAGATGATCCTCAACATGATAGATCCAACAAAAATACCGGTTCTCCGCAGCTACATATCCCATGGAAGAGGATGATGAGAAGACATCGAGGCGGATGGAAATGACGATGACGATGATGACGACAACGATGATGATGATGA
This sequence comes from Sequoia sempervirens, assembly GCA_007258455.2. Classification (NCBI taxonomy): domain Eukaryota; kingdom Viridiplantae; phylum Streptophyta; class Pinopsida; order Cupressales; family Cupressaceae; genus Sequoia; species Sequoia sempervirens. The sequence goes on along the minus strand of VDFB02117006.1, from coordinate 15,107 downwards.
TTAGGATGGTGATGATGATGATGAGATAGTTGGTGATAGTAACCAATGAAATTCATGATCATATAGACTACATCATGGATCATTGATGATATATCGTTATGATGAGTCTTTTCATGATTACTATCATATGTATCATTTTCATGGCCTAGTGTACTATATTGTTGAGTTGTATCATATTGACATGTATCATTTTCACTATATCATTTGGACATGTATCATCTTTACTTGTATCAATTTGAGTTACATAATTTATCAATTTTATTTATATCATTTGTACATGTATCATTTGCACTTATGTCAATTGTTGGACATGTATCATTTTGACATGTTTTTGATGTACTGGTATATTTGACTTTCACTTGTTTTAGTTATATATGATGATGATCTTATCAGTATTGACTTGTCAATTTATATATATTAAAAGTGGTCGATGATTTTTGGATGGATATTTATTAAGTATGATGATTTTAATTTACTGCTCAGGATGGATGTTGTCAAATTCAATTAAATTATAGATATTTGATTCACTTGTTTTAATTATAGATGATGATCATGTTACAATAATTATATTGTTATTTAAACATATGAGTTAAATAATTAAATTACTTACTTTATAATCATATGAGTTATTTAAGAACCATGATACATTTAACTAATTAAATTGAAATATAACATATTAAATTAATAAATGGAAGCAAAACAAGAAGCAACAATGGAAGCCAAACTAGAAGCAATCTTTAAGAAAATAGAAGCAAAACCGGAAGCAAATCTAGAAGAAAACTAGAAGCAAAACTAGAAGTAAATCTAGGAAGCAAAACCGGAAGAAAATTGAAGCAAACCTGAAGCAAAACCAAAAGTAAACCGGAAGGAAAATCCAAGCAAAAACTAGAAGCAAAACCGAAACAAACTTTGAAGCAAAAGTGGAAGCAAAACCAAAAGCAAAACTGGAAGCAAAATTGGAAGAAAACTTGGAGGAAAAACTAGAAGCAAAATTGGAAGCAAACTTGGAAGCAAAACTGGAAGCAAAACTAGATGCAAAATGGAAGCAAAAATAGAAGAAAAAATGGGAGTAGACACGGAAGCAAAATCGGAAGCCAAATTGGGCACCAATTTTGGTGCCATTTCTGTCATCACTTCCCGACGCTATTTTAGGCGCTAATGGAGGCACCATAATTTTTCAGTGCTAAAACTAGCAATAATTTCATTGTTAAAAACGACAAAAAATTTGGTGCAAAAAAGGATGCCAAACTGACCATGCCTATTTGCATCAAGTTTGACGCCAACCAAATTGTCCAACTCATGTGCTCAAAATACACTAAAATCCTACACCAAGTTCGGCACTAATTCCCTGTTGTGTTGTTGTGTCAGGTTTATGGTTAAGTATATCTTGTGAGGCAAAAGCAATCTCAAGAGGCTTTTTAGTTTGGCCCTTATGAGGCATTACCTCGATCAGTCCAACCATATCATCCATAGGACCTTGTTCATCTGTATCCATAGGATCTTGTTGAATAGTATCATTGTTGTCATCATCTGTGTCAACATTCATCACATCATTCTTTTCAATTTCACTAGCTTTGACAAATGAAATGTTATAATTAGGAATAGGATTGGTAAATATTTGTGGGTTTTGGTTAGAGGGGCAACATACTTATTTCCTTGATCATTAACACCTCCAACAAAAAGATGACCGAAATCAATGAGGTATTGCACAAGATGTTTAAGACACTTACAATGTTTAGTGTCATGTCCATTTTGTTGATGGTAATGACAATAATTTTTTTTTCTATAGTTTACAGGTAATGGTTTATTAGGATCAAGCATTTTAACGAGAGGAAAAGTAATCATTTTCTATTCTAAGAGTTATGTCATGTTATTATGAAGGGTATTAGGAAAGGGAGTGAATTATCTTTTTAGGTCCCCATAGCTAAAGGGTATTGCTACTTTTACGGCCGCTACTTGGTTATTGACATGTTGAGTTGTTTGTTGAGGGGGGTTTAGTTGAAGGAAACCCTTATTCTTCTTCCTAAAATGTTAGTAGTTGTTTTGGTTTGTGGAGTCAGACTTCTCAATACAACTAGGAGTGGGTTTTGCATCTCAACTACTAACCGAGTTTTGATAATCACAAAGAGTAATACATAAGTGCATGAAGGAGGGGAATTTCATCATGGTAAGATTATCTTGTATCTTACTTTTCAAATTCTCTATGAACATATTTTGAAGGTGAGGGTTGGGAACCTTGACATTGATTTGGGAATAAAGCGGTTGATAGCGTAAAATAAATTTGGTAATCTTTTCTTCTTCTTTTTGCTTACATCTCATCAAATCGTCCAAGGTCATCTTAGGGGTCATATGCACTTGGAAATGGTTTATAAATGCCTCAAAAAGTTCATTGAATGAACAAATTGAGTTGTTCGATAACGAAGAAAACCATTCTAAGGCATTATCCTTCAAGGATCTAGGTAGAAGCTTAGCCAAGAGTTTATCATCAAGAATAAAGTCACTACATAAGGTGGTATAGGTGGAGACATGGTTAGAAGGATCTCCCTTTCCCTCATATTTCTCAAATATAGGAACCTCTACACCTTGTGGAATTGGTGTTAATAATATCTCTAAGGACAAGGGACAAATTTTGACATAATATGTAGGTGGGCCATTTTGATTTTTATTAATGGTAGAAACTTGCTTTTGAAGGGATGAAACAGTTTGTAAAATTTGATTTATGAGAGGGTCATTGCTTGTATTATGAGATGGAGGTGAAAAAGGTGAAGGTGTGTATGTGTTCAAGGGATAAGTCAATTGAATGCTTATAGGTGGTAAGATAGTAGGAGATATGATGTGCGATGCCAAAAAGGTACTAGGGATGCTAGCAGAAATACCCAAGGAAGGAATCACATTACTTGTTAGTTGCATTTTTGTTGTAACTTGAGGATTGGTATAGGTGGGAATAGAGGCAATGGTTGTGAGGGGAGAAATTTGAGTTCCTCCTTGGCTTGTAACATTGTTTGAGGGTAAAGCACAACTAGTGGTTGAGGCAAGGTGTTTTCCAAAGATTTGAACTATGTTATGCACAAGGTCAAGTTCATCTTCACTTTCAAGCATGCGATGAATGTTATCTATGGTAGGGATGATAGTGGTTGAAATGTTGTCAATGCTCAGTTGATGTTGTAGGTTTGCTAAGTCTTCATGAATTTGGATTATGTTTTCTTGTGGAACACTACCAACCATTGTTTCGAGATGTGTCACACTACTTGAAGGAAAGGAATTATTAAGGGTATGGTCCATACCTAGTGAACTAGTGTCAACACTACTAGTGAAAGAGCTAGACAACCCAAGATCCACGACGATTGTGCTATTGTGGGATGACATGAGTCTCAAAATTTATCTTACTATAGTATTAGTAATAGGACACCAAGTAGAAATGCTCATGCAAGGGATATTAAATGGAAGATAGATGCAAATGCAAAATTAAGCTAAATGAAATGAAATGAATATAACATAAATTCAATAAACTAAAATAGAAAGTTATCAAAAACAAACAAGAGAGAAAAAATAGAGTTTTAAATTTTGGAAAATGCAGTTTAGAATCTGCACTGGGACTAAATCACCCAGAGGGGCGTATGAGTCCCATTGAGGTTTTTTTCAAATTTTTTAGAAAATTTCGAGTGATTTTTATGATTTTTAGTTTGTATGATCTATAACCTAAGTGAAAATGTAGTTTTTAGATGATTTTCAATGATGTAAGATGCAAAAATGCAAGCTATATGCACTTTCACTAATGCAAAATTTAGAAACCCTAGAATCCCAATTAACTAGTGCAAATCCTAATGTAATGTTAATGCAAGCAAGATCTAGGATGATGATGCACTCCAAATCAGAAATGATATGTTCTAAATCTAGGTTCACCAAAATTAAATGATGGAAAAATGGGTTTTCTTTATGGTTTAGGACATAAAACAACACACTTCACAACCATACCATTGAAGGGAAACCCTAGAGATCTCAATCTAAATTATGCAAAGGAGAAACAAATCCTCCAATAGGGTTGCCTTAGGATCTAATTATAAACTAATGAGGGGCTCACCACCAAGCTATGGCTTGGAAAGACTAATGAAATGTAAATCAAAATAATTAAACCTAATGGGATGCAAGACTTCACTAAATGACCTAAAAATGCATGTATAACAGAACAAAAAGCTAAGAGATGAAAAGTGTGCACCTGGAAACTTGAAGAAGATTGGATGGAGGCCTGAAATTATAAAAAAACTGATTTTAAAGCCTACTAGGACTCATATGTCAGTCAGGGTGATTTAGTCCAAGATTAGGGTTTCTGGGCAAGAACAGGTTTCAAGTAGTGGTGAGTTTGAATTTGTAAAAATCTAGAAATTGACCTATACTAGGACTCGTACACTAGAAGTGGTGTATCAGTCCAGTTAAGGATTTCTAAAAATTCAAATTTTGAAACTGCTCTTCTATGTTTGCTTTGTCATTTCCACTTGATTTCTGGATTTGAAACTTTGATTTGCAACCTGTAGATGTCTTCCAATGATCTCCAATGCAAGATAACAACTTTGAACACTTGAAGAATTTCTCCAAACTTGCTCTTCAATATGTCTTCAGCCTAGATGTGCAAATCACACACTAAAGAGAGGGAAAATGTTGTTTTTTTAGTGGAAATGGGTTTGCCTCGGTCAAGCCCCGTTTTGGTAATCAAACCTTGAAATGAAATGAAATAGGAAAAGAAAATGATGAATGAAAAAAATTTGATGTTGCAACTTACCAAACCCTAGCAATAAAGTGTTGCAAACATGTATGAAATGGCTCCAATGAATATAGATCTTGACTCTTGCTTGAATATGATAGATCTTGAGTTGAACTCTAGCTTGAATCATAAAACCCTACATCGTAAATGTTAGCTAAAAAAAAAACATGATGCATGATGATTTTGACATGATGCTTGATACTTGAATAATGCTCCAAAACACTTGATAATCAACTCTTGAATGCTCTTGAATGCTCTTGTAAAAACTTGAATGCTCTTGTGAACTCATTTTTTCTAGGATATATGCTCTCACAAAAGTATTAGGTGAAAATGAGTGAAAGAACCTTATATTTATACTTAATTATTCCAAATTTCTCAAATTTACAACACTACAAGCCAACATCATATCTAGGAGGATAAAATACCACCAAGAATTTGAATTAATTTTAATTTTGGGCCACACGAGAAGTTCATACTCCCAAGGTGGCGTATAAGTCCCATTAGGCATAAATTATGGGACCATTTTAAAAAATGCTTAGAAAGGTGTAAAATCCAAATTGAGACCCAAAACCCTAGGTGGGACTCATACACCCAAGGTGGCGTATGAGTCCCAAATCACTAAAATTGGGCCACACAACCTATAAACACCTAAATTATGATTGGATGTTGATATATGTCAGGATTATCCTTAGAAAGATGCATTAAATGAGGCTTGTGGATGCAAAATAAGGCCAATTAAAGCATTAAGAAGCCCAATTATTAATGAAAACCCTAGAAAAGTGTGAAAGTGTGTTACAACACTTTACAAAACTTTAAATAAGGCACCAATAAGATTATTTAGTTCACAAGGGCCCAATACCTAATGTGAATATGTTAGGCATATTACAACACTAATCAAGGCCATGTTAGGGAGTTCTTTTTTTTGTTATTACAGGTACTAGGCTAGGTCATGGGGATACCCGTGAGTCAACAAAGAAAAAGAGTGAACCTATCCTTTTCTAAAAACAAGAAGGTAATTATATTCTTATTGTTAGTTTATATGTTGATGATTTGTTGTATATGAGTGACAATTCCAAGATGAAGGATGAATTCAAAATTATTATGATGAATGAACTTGAGATGAAATATTTAGGTCTCATGCAATACTTTTTAGGAATGGAGATTTATCAAACTAAGGATGAAATTTTGTTTATGAAACAAAACATGCAAAAATAATGTTGAAGAAATTTTATATGGTTGGTCGTAAACCAATATCAACTTCAATTGCTCATGGAGTTGTGTTGTGTAGAGATGATAGTGCTAAAAGAGTTGATGGGATTAATTATAAAAATATTGATGAAAATTTGATATTTCTAACCCACACAAGGCCTGATATTGCTTATGTAGTTTCTCTTATTTCAAAGTACATAACAAAACCTTTTGAAATTAATATGAAGGAAGCCAACAAAACTTTGAGGTATGTGAAAGGAAATCTAAATTTTGGCATTCATTACTATTGTTCTAAAGAGTTATTCTAGGTGGATTTAGTGATTTCGATTGGGATGGTAGTACGGATGACCATAATTCTACATCTAGTAATTCTTTGTCTTTTGGTTTTGGTTTGATTACTTGGAGCTTAAATAAGTAAATCATAGTTTCCCTTACATCTACAAAACTAAAGTATGTTGCAAGATTCACTTTAGTAGGTACATTTAAGCATCATGGCTTAGGAAAATTCTAGAAGAAATTGGAGAGGAACAAATTCAGCTTGCAATGATCTTTTGTGATAATATGGGTATAATAAAATTGGAAAAGAATCCTATCCATCAGAGTAGGACAAAAAAAATTGATTTGAAATATCATTTTATTAGAGATTTGATGCATAAGAAGGAAGTAGAACTCAGGTATATCAAGACTAAAGAATAACTTGCAGAAATTTTCACTAAGGTAGTTACAAAGATTTAGTTTTGACACTTTTAGATGATATTGTGAGGACCCTCTTTGCATCAAGGGGAAGTATGTTGGTAACTGATGTGAATTAGCCACTTTGCATGAAATTGACTGTCATGCACACATCAACCAATTTACTTGTCATTCACTACTATAGTTTCTATTATTTTAGTATGTTTTAATTTATTGTTTAGAAAGCTTCCAAGGATGTATTGAAAATAGTCTATTATGAGTTTTTTTTTTGTTTTTCCTTAATATTTTTCTATGCTATGAAATAATGTATTGAATGTTGTAATGAAGCTGCTTTATTAAAAAAATAATAATACAATATTTTTTTTTGCATGTGAAATCTTCATTATTGCTTATTGTAATTGATTACAACTATAAGGGAATGTATTTATCACTACTATTATTATCTCCACTATTAGGTTTTTTTAAATTATCTAGTTCACATAAACATGAACATCATCAATACCTAGGAAATATAACATGGATTCTTTATGTGAACTCTAGACAAATGAGTATACTCCCTCTTAATGGATTTTTGTTCAGGAATTCACTAAGATCTAGAAAAAATTTCAAAGTATATTTTATATACATATACCTCTGTTGGATGTTTAATAAGTTCTAGAAGATCTTCTTCCACATCTAAGGTCTTATTTTAGGATGTCAATCTTGATTCTTTAACCTTGTTGATTTATTTATGGGCATAAATCTAGATTGTTGTTTTAACATCTTATATCTTTTGGCTATTGGTTTCAATTTCAAACCTTTCTTGATTCTCTTTACATTGGTGTGCTTAATACACTTATTTTCAACAAAGATTTTCCCACACTTGGAAAAAGTTTGACATGATCATCACCAATTTCTATGTGATTTATATATGTGATTATTAGGCTTCCTTTCTCATGTTTGTATGTAGCATCCCAATACTTTGAGCATTGAGAGGAATGCATTAAAAAATATTACTCATTAATGAATCATAAATCACTTGAGAATTATTATAATGGTTAGTGTCATTATGAATTGCCAATAAATTTTTTACCATGTATTACCATATTTATTGAAAACATTCACTATATATAGTTGGCACGAGAATTCACATAAATGTTCTTTCAAATTTTCAAAAATCATAATTGTTTGTATTGCTACTCATATCATAAATACATAAATACCATTCACTATATATAGTTGGCACGAGAATTCACATAATGTTCTTTCAAATTTTCAAAATCATAATTGTTTGTATTTCTACTCATATCATAAATACCATTTCTTGATCCCTCTTATCATTTCTTCCTCTTCAATATCAAAATATAACTTTTTTAGGTACTAAACATAAATATATGCTAATATTGCTATGACATAATGGTGCAATCATTTGAGAACTACATTCTAAATGATTAAAGTAATGATGAACATAAATGGTTATAGAATTAAGGTCTCTCTCATGGAAGGTTTTGAGATGGCCATAAAAATTTCATTAAATATATAAATTAAACAAAGAATAAATTGTCAAATTCGTTATTATCCCCTAGTTTGATAATACATAATTAAATTAATCCTAAAATAATAAAAATCCTAATCTCAAATTTGAGCAATGGTTTTATAATAACTCCCCTTTTGCACTGATCAGATATTTGGCACAAATAATCCACAACTTCAACACATTGTATTAAGAGGAAACATGAAACATATTTTAAATAAGATTTAACAACATAAACTAATTAAAAGATAAAAATCATTATTAAAATTACACTCTTCAAGAGAATTGATTTTACTTGTGAATAGTGCAACAACTTCAAAATCTTATCTCACTTAAACACACTATCTTCAATGAGAAAGCTCAATCTAAAAATAAAGGGGAAAATACAAAGCAAAAAAAAGAAAAAAGCCAAGAACAATGTATTTGATGTAAAATGACCAATTTCATGCTTGACAAGAAGTATGATAGCCATGTGATTTCAAACTAAAGTATAATATTAAAAATCGACACTTCTATCTCACATGAGAATTGGTCAATATTAGTTGATTTAATAAAATAATGACAAATATAATATATAAATTTGAGTATGCAGAATTTTCCTTTTAAATATTTGATCATAGACAGATTTTTGAACCTACCGCTTTGCACTTATAGGGTTTTTCACCTAAAAGGAGAGATATTAGATCCAAAAATGCTTATGTGACACTCAAATTAGGATGTATGCAATGAGATATGATGTAAATGAACTTAACTAAATGCAGTAGATTAATCTAAATGACTGAAAATGAATGCAAAACTAAGATTTATGCCTTGTTTGAAAACATAGTATGATATGCAGAAAGATAGAAATAATAACCAAAAATGCAATATTTGAAAAAATAGAGGGTTGTTTCTAAGAATGTGTGCACCTGGAAATTTTTAGAGGACTAAATAACAAACTGAAAACCTGATGAAATCTAGACTTTAGCTGACTGGGACTCATTCACCAAGGGTGGTGAATCAGTCCCGAATTAGGTCTTTTCTGAACATAACTTGACTTCTGACTACCAAGGACTTGAAACAACATCTAACTCAATTCTGCATCTCAAGTGGGACTCATTCACCAAGCATGGTGAATCAATCCACCTTCAGATTCCTACAAATTCAAGATTCAGATATGCACCTTGACACTTGTACAACAAATTCTAATGGAGTCTCGATTCTAGATCTCAAAAAATCCCTAAAAAACAACTTAAAAGTGTTCATCTAATGGGGGGTTTTCCTTGTTCAAACCCCTATATTGGTAATCAAACCTTGAATAGAGAAAAATATGCATAAACCCTAGCCTTAGATGTGTTAAAGACTAGGAAAGGCTAAATCATGACAAAAATCCTATTCTATTGCTCTAGAATAAGTTATGCAAGAATGATTGAAAGGATGCAAGATCTCTACCCTAGAAACCTTAGAACAAATGAAACATGGATAAGAAATGACATGTAAATGCTAAATAAACACAATGAAAACCTTGGTCTGAAGATAGAGTAACAATGGAAGATGGAATCAATAGGAAACCAAGTCCTTAGGCATGATTTGGTGGCTAGTTGCACCTCTTCACCCTAGATTTCTTCATGATTCACCATATGCATCCATCATCAACCCTTTCCAGTGTTAGATCTTGACAATATAAGTGAGCTCCAAGACCTGCAAAAACCCTAGTTTGCTATCCTAAAACTTCAACTTTTTATGATGCAACTTGTTGTTGTATGCTTTTCACTCTTAGATAATGACAATGTGTAGATAAAAAGTGATCTCTAGTTGTGTAAAATGACTTAAAATGTGTATTTATAGGAAACAACACCTTATTTTCTTGTTAATTAGACCTAAGAGGCCGACATGCACTAGAAATAAGAATTAAATTGATTAAATTCCCGCTTGATTTTAAATTTTCCCTCAAAGGGGACTCATTTGCCAAGGGTGGCGAATGGGTCCCACTATTTCTGTTTGAAGGTGGGTTGTCGGGATATGATGTCATTAAGTGTTGTTTGTCGGGTTTTATGTGATTTGTCATGTGAAATGGGCCTTTAGATCAAAATTAATAGGTCTAAGGGGTCTATAAATGTTGTTTTAAAGGGGAAATGGTATGAAGGGACTCAAAAGTGGGTCTAAGTATGCATGAAATTGTCTCTTTTCTCAAGAGGGTCCAATTTTTGATGGCACACTTGTAAGGTTCATAATGACATTTATGTGATATGCATGAAAAATAATCATGATACTTATATTGATTGCATGCTCCTAGATTTTATCTTGAAACATTCCCTTGCTTATATGGTCTTTATTTTATTAATTGCACCATCTTAAAGGAGTAGCATAAATTCTTAATATATATATTCTATAAAAGTAGAATTGAAATAAAACATAGGGTAACAAAGAAAATTTAATTTTGTACCTAGAATTTTATAAGAAGCTATACTTTGGAAATATTTTTGTCTTATTATAACTATATGTAAACTATTTCAATGCAATGATGATAGTTGTATACAACGACAAAAATATGTGTATTAGTTCTTGTTGGAGCATGAATTTATAGATTTGAGCATTTTTCAATGCATTGTTAAATGATTTTTTTTTGTCAATAAAAAACATTAGATTTTTCATTTATCAAATTCTATTCTAATGTTTGTAATATTTTTATTGATTAAAATGATAATTTTTTTATTAATAATAGGAAAATAAACATTTTCCTTGTATTATTATTAGAGAAAACCTTTTGAGGTTTTATTTCCATCATTTAAATCAAAAATTTATTTGGCTTATACTTTGGATCATAAATGAATTGGGGGAAGCTATTTCTTTGCTTTGAATATGGTGCAACACTTTTTTGCAAAAAAATATTATGAAAACAAATCTTTTCCCAAACTTTGATTCACATAAAGGTTTGTTCTTTGATGAGAAAACCAAGGTTTTATACATTTGAGATAGGTTTTTTATAGATGCAATAAAATATACTTAAGGCATGAATAAAAAATGGGTAGACTAAGGAAAATAATTTTATAACAATTAAAAAAAGTAAAGCTTTGAATTTTCTTTGAAAAACTACAAATAATTTTTTATACATTTTTCTTTCAATGGGAAAATGATAATTGAACATGTATTTGAAAACATTAGACATTTTGCATGGCCAAGGCTATATGACATAGGTATTTACTTGCAAGTGCATCCTTAGAACATTGTAAATTTGACAATCTCTCATATATTCCATGCCATTCTTCCTTCACCACCACCTTTTGCAAACATCATTGGGGAATTTTTTAGGGAGAACATGACCACTTTATTGTAAATAGTAGCAATGGTTTTGACTCTTGGAATTCTTGCAAGCTTTTGAATATACACAATAATGGACTATTTATTAACATAGATAAACTATTATCCTAGGTATTTCCTTATTCACCTACTTATCATGTGATTCTATTGAAAATATATCATTATTTGAGGGGGATAAATCTCCATGGTTTTTGATTGATTAAGCAAGGAGGGGGCCCTGACCCAAACAGAATAATACAACATTATGAGAACAACAGGTGGCAAGAGACAAAAAAAAAGGAAGCCCACCACACTTCCCCACTCCCACGAGAAAAAGCCTAACCAATACCCATTCGATCAAACATAGAAGTTCTACCAACAGTATCAAAAAACTTTAACCCACTATTAATAGCATCCATCCTACTTAGCTTAATAAACCTATTAAAATATATTGAAATTGTTCATGCTGAAACTAAAATTATTATCAGTCTTACAGATAGTATATAATAGGCCCCAACAGTCATTAACCAAAGTTTGAAAGATAAAAAAATTGACCATCTAAACAAAAAAAAAGAATAACAACACAAAGCATCATAATTATGCTTCATTGATCAGTTTCCATGTTGTTAGCAGGTCCTCCACCATGTCCTCCATTGCTTCCTCTGGCTCCATCTTCCTAGCCAAGTCCTCTTTCTCATCCTTTTCTTTTTTCTTTTGTTGTTTTTTAATTTTTCCCATTCCAGAAATAGTGTCCGTTATCGCCTTCTTCATAATAGCATTGACCACATAGCATAAAATTTTAACATCCTTTTCCAGGGTTTGAATCCTACTATCTTTGTCTTGTTCTTGCATTGCTTCCTCTAAAACTTGTAGTCTCTCCTCAATCTTTCTCTTATCAATTATTTCAATAACTTGAATTCTACCATCCTTATCCTTCCCTTTCCTCCATTTTTCCAAGGCATTCAACATTTCCTCCAATTTTTTGACCCTCTCATTACCAACTTCTTCAACCTTTTCTTCCTCCTTGTCTTCTAATTTCCTCCTCTCTTGACTGTCCATAGCATTACCACCATCCTCCTCCCTACTCATCTCTTGCTGCAAGTCCTCATCCTTAACCTCATTCTCATTTCTATCATCACTTTTTGTTTCTGAATCTTCACCCAAGCTATTTAGGACCTCTTCCGTGGAAGTCATTCTCCTACAACACTTCTTTTTCTTTACTTTCTTGCGGACTGTGGGTGCTTTTCTCCTTAGGGATTTGTGAGTTCTTGTTACTGTCTTGACCTTTCGGCGCTGCCAAAGCCAGTCTTTTAGACCTTCTCCCACCCAGGTTAGATCCTCCTGTCTCATTATCATCCATAATGGTAATCATATTTGGGTCCTCCCCCAATTCACACAAAAAAAAATTCCTCTTCTTTTTAGCCCCTAGGTCCATGGAGTCATCCCTTCTCTTTTCAAGTGTAACAACCAGCAGATCCTTTCACATAGCCTCATCTAGTTTAGGGAATTTCTTTTTTAGGTTTTTTGGCTGCAGGATGGGGAGTGTCTTTAATAAGCTCAATTTTCACCAAGCTTTGGGGTTTTATATTTTCAATCAATTTGAGGGTAGGGTTTCTCTAAATAGCATTGGCTAAAACAAACTTGCAAATGGATTTAATGAGTCCCTAGTGTAAAGGTGGGTTGGCACCATGAGTTAAACTCTGGTTCAAGGAAGAAAATAAGAAAAATAGAAGATTGTTTTTTTCCAAATGTCTTATATAGTTGAGGATGGGCAAATGATACACATGGATAAACTGGTAACAACCTTCAAGGGTGAAATATTTCATAACTATAAAACAAACATTATGATATGGTAGCAAAAGCTTAATTCTAGAATAGCCATTTTGAAACCTTTCCACTTTTTTTTTGTCTTTAAAGAACTTTTCAATGTAATCTTGACACTTACCGTTGCTGACCTTGGCCACTTTCTTTCCTTCATAAGCCAGTCCTGTAGCCTATGCAATTAAGTTTGTTTCCACCTTAAAATGAATGCCACCCAAATTAACCGTGCCATCTCTCCAAGCATTGAAAAATTTGGAGCTTAGTTTTTCATTATAGCCCTCCATAGCAGAAAAATAAGGAGTGAAACCTGCCCTCTCAAAGAGAACCCAAAGTTCCTCATTGTTTCAAACTGACTCATATTTATGGGGTTCTGTTCGCTTCCTCAGACCTCCCATGGTGCTTTCTTGACTCTAGAAATTTGTGGGCACAAGCATAAAATCTCTTCTTTGGCCTTCGTCGTTCTCAATGATACCTAAAGACAATTCAAATATCTCATTCCTAATGGCTATTCTGTGACTCCTCATTTGAAACGTTAGTAGCATAGGGTTTTTTCTCTGAAGTATTGAGAAACTAAAGCCTTGATTGTCACCTTTTTGCATATCATCATTAATGATAGTGACAACTCCACCTCCCTTTCTTACAATGATCACACCAATTTTAAAATTTCTTTTATTTTCATTGTACATACGAGTTCATCCATCAAATCGGGTATCAATCTCCAAATTTTTCCTCATGCCATTTATTTCCTTAATTAAAACCGTCTTGTCAAAGTACATAACTCTACAACCTAGCTATCCTTTCCAATTTTGGCCTTTCCTCTCATTGAGACTTAACAATCCTTTAATAACGTGCATCCTTCTGCACCTTGTCAGCTTGCCATCATGCATCCAAATGGTCCACATCATCACTGGACCCCTCCACCTATCACTTTTATCAATGATTAACATTCCCATCAATTAATTTCATTATTTGAATATTTCTTCCTCCAAGTCTATCAGCCGCCATAATTTCTTTAATTTGGTTGGGTAACCTAGAGAAGTCCCAAAAAATTAAAATATCCTGATTAACTCCTAAGTTGGCTATAACATTCATGACCTTATTTCCTTCCCTTAAGGAATGGAATATTTTATAGTGTTGGATATTTTGTATCATACTTTTATAATCTTCCAATAGGTCCTTGATTTCCCAAGGGATTTGAGTCACACCATTAAGAAAATCAATTATCAACTTAGAGTCTCCTTCTATAAAGAATTTGTTGTACCCCTTCTCTCTAATATGTTTTACTCCGATCCAAATAGTGTAAGCTTCAACATAGTTGTTCATTGTTGTTCCTAGTCCTTTGTTGTACCCTGCTAGAAAGGTTCCTTTATCTTCCCTGATCACACCCCCAACAACAACCTATCCCAGATTTCCTTTTGAGTAGTCATCAAAGTTGCACTTCACCCATCTTGGATCCAGGGGGATCCAAATAGTACTCATTCTTATGAGTTTATTCATCCAGTTAATATTATTTAAGTCATGGGATAATCCCCATAGTTGTTTTATACTTAGTTCTTGTTGTGTTGGCCCTTTCTTAGCATGACTATATGAGCAACTTTCCAAATTTTCTTGGATTTTTCTTTTTACAATCATACATATTTCCTTGCTTTTCCTTGCAGTATCCCTAAACACCCTATTATTTCTTTCTTTCCACAAGCCCTAGGCCAAGAATGGGGGGATTTGATCCCAAAGGTCTTTAATTATAAATTATGGGAATAAGGAAAAAAGCTCCATTCATCCACAAACATTTGAACATTGGCCAGGAAGACCCAATCCAACTTCAACATATTAAGA
>VDFB02117004.1:0-15866 GCA_007258455.2 Sequoia sempervirens | reverse complement strand
CCTTCATAAGGATTGATCACTTTGTAATACCTTGATTCTCTTAATGCATTTTATCAGAGGTTTACGTATATATTTGGTTCCTTCATATCTTTTCATGTGATAGGTATCCATCTTGCATGCAAGTGATTCGGATTCTAACACAAACTTTAGCTTGTAGAGATTTAGGGTGCATTTGATTTTAAGTTCTTTAAATCCCTAGTGTTACTTTTGTGGGATTGTGGGAGTTCGAATTTCGTAGAATGATGAGTTTTGAATTTTTGAAAAGTTTGATAGGCTTATATTCCCCGTAAAAGTGGATCCCTCTGAATTTTCCACAAAGTTCTCTCTTCTTTGCAATGGACTATCAAGTATTAAAATGTGATATTATTATATGGTGTTGATTTTGGATGATTTTAGAGGTTGTAAGTAATTAGTGGGAATTTAATAGTATATTTTATTTAATCATTTTAAATAATTAATTTGAGTTATCTTTTGAAACATGTAATCAAAAATACAATGAAGAATTATCAAATTTCTTATTAGTGGTTTGTTTTTCAAGTTTCATGGATAGAACTACTAGGATGAAGTACAAATTCAAAGGTGTGGATCCCCCTAGAAGAATTACCACCAATTGGCTTATGGTCAAGGATACCAACCTAGGACATCTAGATATGGAAGAATTCAGAGAGAGGATTTTTGGGGATCAAAGGATGAAGTTAGCCAAGAAAATCAAATAGAGTGGAATAGCACAAGTTTCCAATTTCCCCTCCTCAGTGTTGCCACCAAAGAGCATGCCATAGAGGTATTTGATGCAAATAGTGAAGCTTGTATGAAGGTGGTAAATGAGATGTGGATGAAACATCCAAAGGGGTCTACAAATAAGCTACCCAAACATATGTACATAAGTGACTTCATTATTGATGTTAATGATTTGGTCACTCTTTTAAGTACAGTAATGGGAATTAACTCAATCTCCACCTTTGAGAATTGGATGTTCTACTTTGTGTAAGAAATTTTGAGGGGACCCACAAAGTTTCCATGGGTATAGATCATAAGCGATAACATTCATAATTAATTCTCTATTGTAAATAATTTAGGAATCTTAAATATGAATTCACATATAGTATATCTCTTGGCTGCCAACTTTAGGTATAAATGATTAACTTGCTTAGGTCTTGTTGGCACTGATCCAACCAGCATAAGGTATATGATTGTTACCCCCAGGGTGATCCCACAATACTGGTTTACAATTTTTGGCCAAATTAGACATTGACTTGAATTTTTTTAACTAAATCTTCACTTTCAGGCACCTATAGCTGCTAAACAATGAGGAATTTGAAGATGATGCAAACTAGTGATTTGTGACATTCTAATTATATATTTTTTAAAAAAATTGGAATCAAATTGCATTTCTTTTTCCATCTCCTTCAAAAACTAGTTTTTAACAGTAAACACCATTTTTAAAGAGTGACGTGTACTTGCTAACCCATAAAAATTTTCATATGAAGGATAAAATTATATTTTTTTCTATTTTAGATTTGTAACTATGATATCTAGTGCATGCAATTATTTTCATAGTGTTTTATTGAATAATTTTTTTCTTAACTAAGCTTTCAAGTTGAACCAGTTACAATTCAAACATATGTTTACTTGCTAAAACATAACTTTTTTTGTATGTATCAAAATTCAATTATTTTTTCTTTGTTGGATCAAGGACATCAATATCTAGTGCATAGATATTTTTTAGAATTTTTTTTTTATAATCTACTATTTGTTCACATGTGCAAAATAGAGAGCTTGATTTTTGGTGAAAAACCTACATTCACAAAAACTAAAATAAAAATATAATAATCAAATTAAATATATTTAAAATTATAATTTTTGGGAAGATTATAATAAGTACCACATACTTACAAAAAATAAATTTTAAATGAATTCATGTGATCCCCCAAAAGGTAAATTGAAAGTGGTTTTTTATCAGCATTTTGATAGGTGTAAAGGAGACTTCGTTATAGGTATGGTTTAAAACTAGCAAGGTTCTATCCAAGGGGGTTTCATCTAAGGTGTTTTAATCAAATCCTCTTCAATTAAAATCCTTTAAATGGAATTTCTCAAGGCTTAAATCATAATATTTTCTAAAAATATGTGATTTCAGCAAAAATTAGGATGTCCCAAAAAGTATAAACCACTATTGTGGGATCACCCCCTAGCTTCAAATACAAAATTCCAAGAACCATTATAAGAAAGTGAATGATTCCTTTATCATTTGTCATGGAGATGTTGAAAAGGTTTATGTATTGGTCTATCCAATTCCCTAGATTTACATAATTCAAAATGGAGGGATTCTCAAAATCTCCCTACAGATTGCTAAAGTATCCTAACAATACAATTGTGATGTTAGAAATGATAAGACAACTATGTGCCTCTCATCAACTACTAAAGAGAAAACACAAGCTAGGAGTTCCATATCCTTTGGCACTCATGAGAGGTTTATATGCATGTCCTTTAGCATAGACTACTAATTTTTTAGATGTGGAAATGCAAATGTTTGGGTTCAATTTCCACAATCAAAGAGAGCATTTTGAACCCCTTGGGAAAATAAAGAATCAAGTAGGAAGGTTGTATGGGCATCAATTGGACATTGAATATTTTTGGGCCAATTTTAAAGATTACCTTGAGGTAAGGAAGAGACCGTACTCCAAGCTGATAGTGGATTACATCAGAACTCTCTGCCCCTTTCTTGTTCCCGATCAAGTAGAGGAATATGACAAAGTACTGGAAGAGGATGGATATAATGAAGTTGCAAATAAGCCAATTTCACTTCCTAACTAGACTGGGGAGGAAGTGATTGACTTGGAGATTATAAATAGGCTAGTCTTAAGAAGAATTAAAAGATGGATGGAACCACATTCCTCTAGTATCCTACTAAAGGAGTAGAATTGGAATGCAAGAGGATTGAAGAAGAAGGAGTTTCTTCTAGTGAAGAAGAGAAAATTAAAGAACAAATTGGGCCAAGTGATGAATCTACAAAGAAGTATATTGAGACTCCTTCTAAGGC
Organism: Sequoia sempervirens; assembly: GCA_007258455.2. Classification (NCBI taxonomy): domain Eukaryota; kingdom Viridiplantae; phylum Streptophyta; class Pinopsida; order Cupressales; family Cupressaceae; genus Sequoia; species Sequoia sempervirens. The sequence goes on along the minus strand of VDFB02117004.1, from coordinate 12,829 downwards.
CAAAGGTAAGGCTAATAAAATAAGAGAGGAAGCCTACAACCAAATAAAAAGTGTATAAGAGGAAGGCTAGCACCTCGAAGGGGGGTAAGCCCTAATCAAAAAGAGCGAAGTGGTCTGGGACTGTTTCATTGGAACTAGTAGAAGAAGAAAAGGGAGACTCTTCCCCTTCACCCCCTCCTTCAACTTTCTCACCTCCATCTTCTTCAACCATTTCCATATCTTCTCCCTCATCCACCTTCACTTCACCTCTTCTACTTGACATCTCAATGGATTTCACCACTTCAATTCTCACTCCTTCCACTACTCATACCTTCATTGATTCATCTCCTTCTCCCACCTCTCTCCCTCCTACATTTATTCCTCCTTCCCAATTTACCATGTCCACTAGTTCTTCCACTATGCCTTCTACCTCTGATCTTCCCACTTCACTTGAACTTCCTCAATCCTTCATCCCTCACCTTTCAAATATGCCCAAAGAGGTGGCTACTACAGTACTTTCCCAAGTCAACAGGTCTTTGTTGCATCAATTAACTCAAACCACCTCTCTATATTCTTCAAAAGAATCATTAGATCCTCCCTCTATGAAGAGTGTGAATAGAATATTGGAAGAACTACAATAGTAGGAAAAAAGAGTATGGTTGGTTTGTACTCAGTGGAAGATTTATCAATTCTATCCACCCAATATAATCCTTCAAAAGAAGAAAAATTTACTGAGGATATTCCTAAGCTCAAGTCAAAGTAGCCTGCAAGTCAAGAAGAGGAGAAATTTGTAGAATAACAACCAAAGGAAAAAGAAGAACAAATTCATGAAGAGGTATATGTAGAAGATATTCACAAGGAAACTTCATCCCTTCCTCCACAAATAGAAACAACATATAAGGTTATTTCCCTTACATGGATAGAATAGCAATTAAAGAATAAAAAGGTCAATTATTAAAACTCCTTAATTAAGCCTTGAGGTGATTTTAAGCAGAGTACAGAAGCCTACGAAGAATTAAAAGGCCAAGATAAGGTCCCATCTGACCAAGGATGCTTTTGGGTCAATAATTTTTCCTGTCACCTCTCTTGATATAAATAAGAATGATAGACCATTTTTCCAAAAAAATGTTTCAACTATAAATATTAGTCTTTCAAATAGAGCCCAAGAAATAGATGAGTTTCAGGGGTCAACTTCTAATAGTTTAAAATAGATGCATAAAATTGAGATAACTAAGGTTGAATTGGCGTCACAAGTAGCAAAGCTAACAACATTCATCCAACATTTGGTGGCCCCAATTCAATGTATACTAGGGAAAGTTGTAACCCTAGTAGTGTTATCTAGGGATGAGGTAGGAAAAATGGAGAAAATGAGGTCTTGGGCCCAATCTGTTGAGAATTGGATAAAATATGTTTTTGAAACCAACAATAAGGCAATTTCATCGGGAGGATCTTCGCCAAAAATTAAAGTTTCTCTTTTATCTCCAGAATTGGTATCATCAAAAAGAGGGCAAAATTTTGACTCCAATGCAACTTGAATGGAGTCAAATGAAGCTACGGAGTCCAAGATATGCTTGGTCAAACCTTGGCCAACCCTGGTACCAGGACAAAGAAAAAAAGGGTCAAAAATTGACATCATCAAAAGTTGTCAAATTATGCGTCAATGAGAAGAGCTCATCGCAAGCTTTCCAATGACATTCATTTCACAAAAAATGGAGTCCATTTGCATGAGATATGAGCAGTCAAAGTTGGGTGGCTTGGACTTTCTGGATGAACTTTAAAGCCTTCTCTGAATCATGGTGTCCATCTTCAACATCATCCTTCCCAAAAGCAAAATCCATCAGTGTTTTGGGCACATAACCGAAACAAGTCTCAAAAGGAGACCTCTTTGTAGAAGAGTGTGTTGCATGATTGTAAGCATGATGCACATAATGAAGACTCTCATCCCACAACTCGGGATGTTTGTTGCAATAACCTCTAAGTAGATGCACAACTGTCGTGTTTACTACCTCTATCTATCTGTTAGTTTGCAGATGGAAGGTTGTACTCTTCTTCAGTCTAGTGTCCATGAGTCCCCACAAAGCTGACCAAAATTCCTAGGACTCAAGAATATTGATCTGATACAATAGAAGTAGGCAAACCAAAATGAACCCATACAAATTAGAAGTACATTTGAGTTGTCAATTTAGTAGTAACTTGCTTTTTACAAGGCATTAAGATACACATTTTACTAAACCGATCAACTACTACATAAAGATAGTCATGAAGCTTCCTAGACATAGGTAAACCCCCAACATAATCCATAGACACACTTTCCCATGGACAGGATGGAATAGGTAATGGTGTGTACAACCGCAATTTTTTGTTACTTGGTTTACTAGTTTCACACATAATACAACCCTTAATGTATTTGGTGATTGTTTCCTGGATTTTAGGCTAGTAACAATATTTCTACAACTGAGTAACTATTTTATTTACCCCAAAATGTCCTACAATCAAAGATGTGTGAGCTTCACGGATTACATGTGCTTGTTCATCTTTCGGAACACATAACTTGCCCAAATGATACAAAAGTTTATCCTGCACATAGTAATCTTTCTCTTCTATCTGTTTGCCTACAATTAAAGTTGAATAAATATCCTTAAAGCTTTCATCATTAGCATATTGTTCCTGAAAAACTTTCATGTACCATGGAACTACCTTTAAGGATAATCAATGAGTTCATAATAGGAGGCCTAGAAAGCATATCTACTACTTTGTTATGGGTACCTTTCTTGTACTTAATTACTAAGTGAAACTATTGCAAAAATCCCATCCATCTGAAATGCCTACTTTGCTACAATTTAGACTGTGAGTGCAAGTATTGTAGTGGCTAGTGATTAGTGTGGATTATAGTTTCCTTCCCCATTATGTAATGTTTCCATTTTTTAACACTCTGAACTAAAGCATAAAGTTCCTTATCATAAGGAGGATAGTTACTTACTGCTCCTAAAAAGGTTTCAGAGTGGTAGCAGACTAGTTTACCTCCTTGCATGAGAACAGCTCCCATGGCAAACCCGCTTGCATCAGTCTTGATCTCAAATGGTTGATGTAGATCTAGTAAAGCCAGAACTGGTGTAGTGCTCAACTTTTTCTTCAAAGTGTTGAAGGCCTTCTGCTGTGGATGTCCCCACTAAAAAATTGTCTTCACACTTGTCAATGCATGCAATGGTGATGCAATGTCAGAAAAGTTTGCAATGAACTTTCTCCAGTACTAAATTGCACTTAAGAAACTTTTGACTTCTATTACAATACTTGGCTTAGGCCAGTTTACAATAGCTTCGACCTTCATAGGGTCTACTTTCAATTGACCACCACCTACGACATAGCCTAAGTACACTAGAGATATCTTTGCAAATTCACATTTAGACATCTTTACATAATTTTTTCTTTTCTCAATACATCAAAAACTTTCTTTACATGAATTACATGATCATCCCAAGTTTGACTGAATACAAGAATATCATCTAAATAGACTATGACAAAATCATCAATAAAAGGATGAAAGACATCATTCATGACTCTCATAAATGTAGTTGGTGCATTGCAAAGCCCGAAGGGCATGACCAACCACTTGTAAAGTCCCTGTTTTCTCTTAAATGTAGTTTTCCAAATGTCATCCTCTGCAATTCTTATTTGATGATATCCACTACGCAAGTCTAACTTAGTAAAATAAACTGCATGCTTTAACTAATCAAGTAAATCATCAATTCTTGGAAGAGGGTACCTATTTTTTACCATTATCTTGTTCAGGGCTCGATAGTCAATGCACATTCTCCAAGATCCATCTTTCTTTGGAACCAACACAATTGGAGAACCACAAGGAGATGTACTAGGATGGATGACTCCTTTCTCCACTAAATCCTAAACCTGTTTCTTGATTTATGCATTTTTCATAATGGACAAACGATACAAGCCGATGTTAGGCAATGGCGCATCCTGCTGCAACTAGATTTCATGTTGTATTTCCCTCTTGGGTGGCAACCCCTTTGGTTCCTAAAACAAGTCATCGTAAGCGGAAACAATTTTGACCATTTCAACCTTATGTTTTGGGTCACACCCTTTAATTTCCTCAGAGATGTCTTCTTATTTGGCTTTTACAAGTATTAACACAAAGTTCTTACTAGAGTTGACTAACCTTTTCATTTGACGAGCATTAACTAGTGTGAGATTAGTCTTGACCTTGTATGCACGTACAATATATTCTACCCCATCTTTAAAAATATGATATTTGTTCTCCCCCCTGTACAATATTTCCTTTCTATCATACAGGTAAGGAATCCCTAACACAAGCCCACAAATATCTAGAGGTACAACATCTACTTCTACTTCATCAATGAAATTAGCAGTGATGGAAAAATGCAATTTGCACTATTTTGTCACCTGCAATTGTGCATCATTACATACCCATCCAAGTGGATAGAGCTTAGGATGAGTTGTTGTAGCTAGATTGAGTTTCTTTACCACCTCTCCAGATATTAAGTTGACTTGAAAACCCATATCAAACAATGTATCAATCTTAGTGTGCTTAGTTACAACTCGAATATGAAACAATTCATTTCGTTGTTTATCAGCTTTAGGAGGAGTAGATACTTTACTTTTACTTTCATTTGCATTAGAAACATTTTCATTAGAAGAGAGAATTATACCTTTCCCTTTACCTTGGACCCCAACAGCAACAATTTTAGTTTCATCTTCAAAGTCGGATCAAAGATCTTGTTGAATCACTGTAGCAGTCTTTTGCTTGACTTTATTGCCTCTGTATCTTTTCGGCCTCAATTCAGGATAAAGCTTTCAACACTTTGAATCATCATGCCCCTCTTTCTTGAGATGGGAGCATGTGGGCTTATCACCCTCCTTCTTGACTATAGTTGTCTTCTTCCCTTTTCCTTTATCTTTTTCTTTTTCTTTACCCTTAGACTTCCCCTCAGACTTAGATGGTTTCTTTGAGAAATTATCACTGAAAATGTTCTTACCCCTTGAATCTAAATGAGTAGCTTGGCTTGACACTTCATCCAAATTATTAGGACTCAACATTAGAATAGTATGCCTTAGGTAAGAATGTAAACTACCTATGTACTTGAGTAATGTATCTTGAGTATACAATGGAACATTTAAAGCAATAGCCTATTTTCTAAACTCATGAGTGTAATCTTGGACAAACTGGGCCTTACCTTGCCTAAAGGTTTGCCAATTCATTGTTAATTGTTGCATATAACCTAAAGGATAAAATTGTTTTCTAAGGGCAGCAATAAATTCCATCGAAGTCATATTGACCTTACCTTGGTGAGCAATTTCCTCCTGAGTCCTACTCTCCCACCAGGTGAGAGTTGTACCTCCCAACCGGAGAGTGGCTAACTGGATCATAGAAGCATCTTTTTTTAGGCATTGAATCCTACAATACATTTCTACCTGCTAGATCCAGTCATCTAACTTTTCGGCATTCAACTCACCAAAATACTTAGGCAATTCAATTTTTACATCAAATTTGATAATAGTCTTAGACTTGCTTTTGAAAGGATTAACAGTAATAGAAGAGGAAGAAGAAGAAGGGGAAGATGGAGAAGAAGGGGAAGATGGAGGAGATGGAGCCATGATTCAGAGAAGGCTTTAAAGTTCATCCAAAAATTCCAAGCCATCCAACAGGCAGTAGAAGCACAGTTGGAAAAGAGCCAAGCCAAATACAAGGCTCGACATGATAAACATCGCACCGACCATCATTTTCAAGTTGGTGACCGCATTTGGTTACATATCAGCAAGGAAATAATGCAAGGTGAAGGAAGGCTCTGCCAATTTAGTATGTCCCTTTAAGGTCTTGGAAAATATTGGAACCAACGCCTTCCACCTTAATCTTCCTCCGTACATGCACATCTATTCAATTGTCAATGTTGATAACCTGAAGTTGTATGAGCCTCCAATGATATTGGATGAAGACAAACATTTAGGTTCCATCAGTTGATGATATTTCACCAGAGTACTGTTAGAGTAAAGGTTTTAACTTAATTATTTTAATTAAGTTACCCTTATTCCTCTCTTAAGATTTCACTTTAGTTTGCATATTGTGACATTTAATAATTATTTAATTATTAAATGCCTACCTATTAGGGTTTTTTTAGGGTTGCACAATCTCCTTTATAAGGATTCATCATTGTAATTTATCTCTCTCTCGATGAATACATTTTCAAATTTCTCGTGAAAGCACTCTTTGCTTGTTTGTCTCCATCTCTCTTTCTTCGTGATAGGTTATTTGCATGTGCGTGATCTTCTGGTCTCCAGGAGGTTGATTTCTCAACTTCTACATGGTGGAATGAGTTCGTGACCCGTTTTTGTTCATCTTCTAAAGAATTTGGAGCTACGAGGGTTAGATCTGGCTTTCAGGTTTTCTGGTTTTTTTTTTTGAGGATCTAGGTAACTCCATTTTTTGGGTGCATTTTGGGCCCAAACAGACCTCACGGTTGGATTCAGAGCGGCCAAAAACCCATATTTTCATATATGGCACGACCTATTTGGGCATAGTTGATCTGGGAGGCAAATTTTTGCCTAGGGTCTGACGCTCCCGTGGCACGCTTTCCTCGGGAGGTTGAACGCAAAATTTTTTAAAAAAATTTAAAAATGCTGGGTGCTTGCCTTTTTTTTGTGAGCCTATCATCAGAAGAGGGTCGCTACCAATCGCCACCCCTATTCTCAAATTTCTGCTGCCACCGCTTTCCACCGGCTGGGTTCTCGCTTCAAAGACCGGCCGACTGGCAGGTTTAGCCCTCGAGGGACTCTTTCTTCGGCCGCTGTGGTTCTATCATTGCAAACCGGAGCCCGCTGGCCCCACCCTCACGCATTCGGCCAGCCCCCGTGGCGGTCCTATTGAGGACCAGGCTCGGCACGTTCGCTGACAGCGCTAGCCCTGGTCGGTCATGTGACCAGGGGCCGAAGGTCTTAGCCCCTGAGGGCTGTGAAATTTTTTTTTACCTTTCAATCTACCTTCACGAAATCGGGCATAACTCGGGCATTTTAGCTCAGATTTTCAAATGGAAATAGGTGTTGGAAAGCTGGTTCCAAGACCGATCTAATTGATGCAGGTCTTTTTTTTCTGATTTTGCTGTTTTGCAGTCTTTTTTGCCAGTCAAAGTCAGAACAAGTTTTTTGCACTCCAGGAGCCATATCTTTTGCATACGGACTCTATTTTTTGCAAACGAATAGGCGTTGGAAAGGGGTTTCTGTGCTCTTTCCAGATCTATCATTTATTTTTCTAGAATCTACACTAGGTACATTTTATTCAGTACTTTGTGTTTTCACACATCTGTCAATTACTTGGACGTTTCAGCACTTGGAAATGATTTGTTTGCGTGGGATGGCTTTATTTGATCTGCTTTATCAGTATTGAGGTCATTTAGTCTCAAATTTGTTAATTTGAAGAGTTATCATGGGTTTTTCTACTCACCCTTCAGTTGTATTTCTAGAATGGGGTAATTATGAGTCATGGGCAAAGGGCATACTTACACACTGTAGGTGGCTTAATATTTTTCCTTATTTGTATGATCTCATACCTGAACCAACAACTTTAGAGGGAAAACTAGCTTGGGATATCATTAGAAATCACATAGTAGGAGTTATTTTGTCTAGTGTTGATTCTCACACTGTGTGGGCTATATCGGGCATTGATTGTCCTCACTCACTTTGGACACGTCTTTGGGAGATCTATGGAGACCCCGCCTTTCTCCATTCCCGCAGGATCCTACTGTATTGTCTTGTACCCATTGGTTGGAGAGAGAACACACCCTTTGATCATAATACTTTAAAGGAACTTCAGTATTTAGACACCCTTACATATTCTGATGAATCAAAGGATTGTCTCACAGTTCCTACTCTTCAGACTGAGATTATACTTGTATCAGCATCTTCTCCTGTTGTTCTTGATCAGTTTGATATTGCCTCTTCTTTGGCTCCTATTGATTCAGCTAAGCAGGACATCATACATCTTTTAGACATGGCTACTTGGGATTCTTATCTTGCAGGCATTTCGTCTTTGTTTGTAGAGTCCTATATTGCAAATCTGGAGGATTACTTTGAGGATTTTCAGCTCCTCTTTGTTGACAGCCATATTCCAGCTGTTAGCCCACCATCATCCGTGCATTCAGAGGTTGTAGTTTTTGAGTCTTCAGTTCAGTTTGGATTTGACATCTTTTGTTTCAGTTCAGACAGAGAGATTCTTCAACATCCTATTATGGCACACATCTTGAGACAGATTGATTCTTCTCTCTTCACAGGGTTTCTTCATCTTCGTCCTTTGGATCCATTTCTTCCCAAGGGGAGGAATATTATATGTCGCTTCAGGATCTCTTTCTGGATTCTACCTCAGGCATCCATATGTACAGAGTTTCTTCATTGTGGGGGCCTTCTAATCGTTTCTTTTTTCTCCTATGAGACCATTGTACATGTACTTATATGATAGAAGCCTGCCTATGGGGGGGTCTTAGCTATCCAATCTCCCCATCCCTTCTATTATTAGTGCATTTATTTCTTTTCATCTCTTTGAGTAGAGTTTTTCCCATGTGGTTTTCTCTATTTCTCCACTTTACAGAGATTTGGTTGTACTTGGGTACTTGATCAGGCTTAGTTGTTGGGACCCTTGTTTGATTTCATGCATTGTAGTTACCTTTTCTTTCTTGCATATGTTTGTAACTACACTCTTTCTCATCTCAGCAGCAGGTTTTAATTTAATCATGTTGGATTAAATTACCTTTTATTCCTCTCTTAAGATTTCACTTTAGTTGTGATGACATTTAATAATTATACACTATTAAATGTCTACCCATTAGGGTTTCTTTTAGGGTTGCACAATATCCTTTTATAAGGATTCATCATTGTAATTTATCTCTCTCTCGGATGAATACATTTTTTAGCTTTCAGAGCACCTTTGCTTGTTTGTCTCCATCTCTTTCTTTCAGGATGTGTGTTATTTGCATGCAGTGATCTTCGGTCCGTGAGGTTGATTTCTCAACTTCTACAAGTACATACCGAATTCGTCAAAGATATCATCCTAGACAGGAAAACCAAGACTTCACGAAGAGGAGCAGTTGAGTACCTCAGAGTAGGACTGAAGGGGATGAATCCAAGCAAGCCAAAATGGATGGAGATTGGTAAAGTGAGGTAACTTTACCCTCACTTAATTTTTGAGTAATCAAGCTTTCGAAGGTCCAAAAGCTCTATAGTGGGGAGGACTGATCCAGAGGATCTTCACCAAAAATTGAAGTTTCTCTTTTATCTCCAAAATTGGCATCATCAGAAAGAGGGCGAAATTCTAACTCCAATGCAACGCGAACGGAGTCAAACAGAGCTATGGAGTCCAAAATATGCTCGGTCAAACCTTTGTCAACCCTGATATTAGGTCAAAGAAAAAGGGCCAAAAATTGATGTCATCAAAAGTTTTCAAATTCAGCATTAATGTAAAGAGCTCATCGCAAGCTTTCCGACAATGTTTGTTTCATAGAAAACAAGGTTTGTTTGCACGAGCTATGAGCAGTCAAAGTTGGGTTGACTTTGCTAACATCAACATGGTATAGTCAGCATTCTCGACCAATCACCAACTGACATGTGTCATCTATACACTCCTTCATTGGCTCCGTCATCGACCATGTCACCACACAATAGCGAATCATATTGTGCCACGTGGCACCTCCTCAGCCAGCCATGTGGCACCCTATTTATCCTCCTCTGGTGAGTTGTTTGTTCATTGGAATTGTTGGTAAAATGGTGTCGGGTAGATTCGAACCCCCCAGCTCCCAACAACTACGCGTGCACCTTACCACTAAACCCCACAACCTCCACTTACCATATATGGTGACTAGTATGTTTTGTTAACAGTACTGTTGGGTTTGGTGAAAATTTGAAGCCAGCGGGTTTGGAACCCCGAACCAACCAATTGTCAAAGTCATTGTCGGTTGTTACACCATACGATAGCTTCGAAATATAGTGGGAGCCTAGTCAGTTTTGTTGTAAAACAAAACCCGAATACCCCTAAAAATAAATAAATCCCTCTAAAAAAATAAAACAATCAAACTTATAAGGATTTAAATGAAAATCCCTATAACAACAAAAGCCTGAAAAGGATAAAATGAAGGGCTTAAATAATTTGAAGAGATTAATTAGGATTATTAATAAATCCTAATATGTAAATAAGGGAGATTAGTGAAGATTTTATGTAAAAATGGAGAGATAAGGTGGATTTTGTAAATCAATTGGTTATTAGTCCAATTGAGTAATTTTTTTGTATAAAAAGGAGGGGTTAGAGGTTTAGGGGGACATTCATGATTCAAAATTATTTAGGTGTTGGAGACTTAGAGCATTTTGGAGAGATAATTTGTTGTTCCTGTACGTCAGGAGAATATCATAACTTTGTCGTGCTTAAAGGGAAGAGCTTGCAAATTGATGTAATGCCAATTTTTTGAAGATTTCGATCGAATTGGTCTACTCTTTGGAGAGGGGCTTTGGAGAGGGGCCTGGAGACGTAGTCGTTCTTACGACAAAATCCATTATCAATTTTTTTGTGTTCTCTCTTGTCTCATTATGAATTCTGATTTTGTTTATTTAATTATGTGTTGTTAATCTCATTTTAGTAATTTGAAGTTTGAAAACTATAAACGTTATGCATTCTTAAATCAATCGTCTTCCTAAATCATATCACAATTGATATTACCATTCAAGTGCATAGTAAATTTCTCATCCTCGAGGAAGTAGATAAGTTGATTGAGTATTTTAGTAATAATGAAAAATACCATGGCTTAGTATTCCCCAAGTTGGAGACTGTAAAGAAACTCTCCATTGAAGTGATAGTGAGGGAGGGTATTTTGAAGAGTCAGTAAAAAATTCTCACTACTAGTTGCATGTGCTAAGATTTCACAAAGAGATAGTTATGCAACTGGAGCCATAAGTGAAGAAAATAAATGATCAAATTAATGAAGTTTTGATGGATTGCAACCAATTTTTGGGAGAGCTTACAAAAGCTAAGGTGGATGCTTCTATAAGTCTAAATGAATAAACTTTGAATCAACAACATGGAATTTGTTAATCCATAAAGAGCCTACTAAGGAATTACCAATATATTTCATGGATGAGGCTACTTAATTTTTTCTGAAATCTCAAGATTTTATTAGCTAGAAGTCTCCATGGATGGTATTGCATCACCATTTGATCGATCAATATGATGCCCAATGCTACAAGATCCATGTTAATGAACTCACCTCTGCTCTAACAACCTTTGTAAAATTTTCCATGAACAAGAAGTCAAAAGGTAGAAGTCTCATTGATGATCATTTTTTGTGAAAAGTGCCAGCTAGAAATATTTTTGGAATTTTGTGCCCCAGATTTCTTGGGATGTTGTAAAATTTAATTAATGCAAAGATATATTAAATAATGCACTTTTATATATCCTTAGGCATATTTGTAACTAATTTAAGTTGGAGATGGATGACGAATATGTTACAAACATTTAATGTTATCCAAATATTTAATGCAAATACAATATTTGGGCCTTGGTGTTGAGATAATCTCCACCATTGGTTTTGCCTTAGGTTTTGTTGTCCTTGCTTATAAAAGGCATTTTTCTCTCTCCTTATAAAGGTTGTTGAACAAGAATTGTTGTAACTACACATTTTTGAAATCAATACAAGCACAATATTGGAGATCTGGTGTTCTACTCGGTGTTTCTTATGTATTCATGGTTCCTTTCTTCAATATTAGATAAAAGTTTAGTTATAATAATGGTGCAGTGTGAAGATATTGATAGATCTCTGGTTCATACCATTTGTAATTTGTTGATTGTAAGTTACTTTGTATGGTTATTCTAAGCCTTATTTCAATATTGGTTCAAACTGTGAATATTTATTTATATTACACCTAAATTGGGTATTTGTATAAATGTTCATGATCTGAAAATATTTTCATTTTCTTTGAAGATTGCATTGTTCTTGCAACATTATGAGCTAGTCTCTAAGTAAGCATGAATTGGTTTTGTGAGGGATTATTCTATATACAACATCAAACTATTATTGTCATTTTCCTTAGGTTTTCATCACTTAAATTTCTTCTTACCCTATCTTTTGCATTTTATTTTAAGATTGGGTTAGTTTAGGAAGAAAAGCATCACCTAAATTGTCATATTAGATGTTGAATATTATTTTAAAATTTCATATTTGGAAACATAGCTATGGTTTCATATCAATTTCAAATCTCCCAAACCCTTATTATCGAGTTATAGCTAAGTAATTGTAAAGCTCCTTGTAAAACAAAAAAATATTGAACCATTGAGTTGCTTTTTACAAAGTTGAGACTCAACTATTGAAGCCTTGGGGTTATCTTTTTGAAGTTTCAAAGGTTATATTTCCTTTCAAGAGAAAAAAAAAATACTTCATTTTTTCGGTGTTGTGATGTGCAAAAACAATCGTCAACATAGTTGTCTATATCTATCCAAACTAAGGGTTGTCTCTCTTATAATAATCTTTGAGCTTGCCTCTTAAACAAAGTTATCACATTGAGGGGATCATTGTCTCGTGGATGTTGTTTTGAATAGGGTACATTACTTAGTTAGTTCCCATCTAGGTCCTATTCACACTTAGTTAATTTTACTTAGAGAACTTTTAAATATTTTTATTTTTGTGTCTCATGTCATATGATTTTGATGCTTGTCATAATCCTATATTTCCCTATCTTTCACCTTGCCTATATAAGCAAGGTTCCTCTTGTATATTGGGTATCATATTGTATCCTATTTCATTTTATAGCATTCATATCTTGTTACTCTTTCATGGAAGGTTTATTTTTC
>VDFB02117003.1:0-34521 GCA_007258455.2 Sequoia sempervirens | reverse complement strand
ATAGTTGACATTTTTATGCTCACTTGAGTCTCTCTTTTGGAATTTGGCTTGATTTTTCCTAATTCTAATGTTGTAATGTGGTCAACATGTTCACATTAGGTATTGTACCCTTGTGAATCATTAAGACTTCTAGGATGTCTTGTAAAAGTGTTGTGAAGTGTTGTAACCCACTTTCACATTAAGCATAAATAAATCAAGCATTATTTTTGAGAAATTTTAGTAAAATCAAGTATAAATAAGGGTTTTTCTTCTCATTTTACATCTCCTACAATTCATAATCTCTTGCACTCATTAAGAATTCAATCTTACAAACAATCAATTAATCAAGCAATCAAGCATTATCAAGCCATTCATTGGAGCACTTCATTGCATATCTTCAGATTTCTACATCAAACGGGTTTGATAAGTTTATGAAATTTCATGTTGTTTATTTATCATTCTCTTTCCATTTCATTTCATTTCATAGGGTTTGATTACCAAAGTGGGGTTTGACCAAGGCAAACCCCTATACTCTAACCCTTAACCATTTTTCCCCTTTTGCATGTGTGTTTGCAAAAATTTTATGTAGATTTATCAAGAAAATAGGTGTTGAAAAGTGGTCAAGAAGTATTCAAAGTCAATCAAGTCATCACAACCCTAATTCAAGCTTGAAGAGACTGTTTACCCTATTTTCTACATAATCAAGTGTGGACACCTATCAAGAAAGCAAGTACAGACCTAAGACTACAAGATTATGTCATGAAATTCTTGAGATTTGCAGGGGGACTAAGTCACCACTACTGGTGGATTAATCCCACTTTTGGGCCTAAAAAGTGATTTTGACATTTTTGGATACCCATTTGGTAGATTCCTATTCTGGAAAAGTTTTCTGAAGCTGGGACTAAGTCACCCAGCCTGGCGTAAGTGTCCTAGTCAACATTTTTAGCTATTTTTTTAGGATTCCAGAACCTCCCAACATCAAATTCCATATTCTAGACGTACCTCTTTGATTTTGTTATGTTATTTCATCATTTAATTGCATTTTTAGGCATTTCTGCATATCACATTGTGTTTTCTAGCACTTCACATTTCTTAGATTTTACTTCATTAGATCATTTCATCTTCAGATTAGTGCATTAGAGTATCTTAATTAGACATAATATATCTCATTTACATTAACTTTGAGTGCAGACAATTTCCCATTTTGGCCCATTTCTTTCTCCTTTTAGGTGGAAAACCCTAGAAGTGAAAGAAAGAACTTGGTTTGCCAAAATCATTGTCCACACCTTGGTGATGTCTCAGGCTAAATCCCTAGTAAACAAAATTTTCCTGGGAAATAAAATGTATTCTCTGAAAATAGAAGATGGAGGATCTGTTGTAGATCACTTGAACTCTTTTAACATGTTGGTTGCACAACTGGGTTCCATTGGAGACAAGATTGATGAACAAGACCCTTGCATGCTCCTTTTTTGTTTGTTTCCAGAATCTTGGGATCATTTGGCAATGGCTATTGGAAGCACTACTTCCACCTTTAAGATGGATGAGGTTGTTTCCTCATTATTATCTGAAGAGTTGTGAAGGAAGTCTTTTGAGATGGCCAAGGAGGCTCTTGCAATTCATGGTAGACTAGAGGAGAGAGGAAAAAAGAAATACAAGAAATCTAAGTCAAAGTCTCTGGGGAGATCTAAGTCTCCTAGTAAGAACTCCAAGGAAAAATGTTGTAATTGTGGTGAAACTGGTCACATTCAGAAAGATTGTAAGAAGGAGAAGAAGAAAAAAAAAGTCTTTCTCTAATTTTGAATCTAAGAAATCATCTCAAGGTGATGGAGAAACATTTATTGCAAACCTTGGTAGCCCATGCATCAGATGATGTGTGGTTGATAGATTTAGGTGCATCCTTTCACATGACTTCTCATAGAGATTGGTTCTCAAAGTATGAGGAGTACAATGGCAAAGAGGTTTACTTGGGTGATGACTCTCACCTGAAGATTTTTGGTCATGGAAGAGTCAAAATCATATTTCCTGATGGAAGAGTGAAGGGGATTGGCAGTGTCTTGCATATCTTTGGTTTGGCTTGAAACTTGCTTTTTATAAGTAAATTGAATGATTTGGGAGTGCAAGTTGTTTTCTTTGGTGGAGGATGTAAGATGATTAGAGGGGATATGGTGTTGGCTAAGGGTGTTTGTATTGGCACTTTGTTTCAGCTTGATGCATGCACTGTACAGTGCAATAGTTCTTCTGATGTACCAAAGAAGAGATCTTTGGATTCTTCATCCTCACCATTAGATCATGCAAAGAAAAATTATGTTGCAACTACATTTGATGGTCATGCATTTTGGGTACCTAAGGGTGCTCATTCCATGGAAATCAAGCTTCCTATAGAGAAGACAATGTTATGGAACCAATGACTTTATCACATTGTGAAAAGGGTCTTAGAACCCTAAAAAATAAAAGCCTTGTTGAAGGCCTTGATGATTGTAATCTCAAGTTCAACTTTTGTGAACATTGTGTATATGGAAAACAACACCATCTTTCTTTTTATTCTAGTTTTCACAAGTATTATGGGGTTTTGGACTATGCTCATTTATATGTTTTTGGTCCTGTGAATGTTCCTTCATTATCAAAATCTATATATTTTGTTTCTTTAATAGATGATTACAATAGAAGGACGTCGTTTATTTTCTCAGAAGTAAAGCTAAAGTCTTTAGATGATTTAAGGAGTTTAAGGCCTTGGTAGAAAATCAAACTAGCAAAAAGATTGAGTGTTTGAGGACTGATAATGGTGGCGACTTTTGTTATGCAGAGTTTCACAAGTTTTGTAAAAAGCATACGATTGAGAGACATAAAGCTACTCCCTATACTCCACAAAAAAATGGAGTTTCAGAGAGGATGAATATAACATTGATGGAGAGGGCTAGGAGTATGTTGAGTGGTGCTAGCCTTGAGTACAAGTTTTGGGTTGAAGTGGTAGCCAATGAATGTTATTTGATCAATAGATATCCTAAATCAATACTTGTTAGAGAGACACCCATGGAGGCGTGGTCTAGTAAAAATCCTTCAATGAGACATCTCAGAGTATTTGGTTGCGAAGCTTATGCTCATGTTCTGATTAAGAAGAGGTCTAAGTTGGAGAACAAGGATATTAAGTGTATCTTTATTGGCTATGGTGTCAATGTGAAGTGGTACAAGCTTTGGGATCCATAAGCTCACAAGGTTCTCAACAACAAAAGTGTGATCTTCGAAGAGATGGAACCTTCTACTATTGAGTTTTAGCCAGAAAAAGCTCAGAGAAATAGAATTTAAGGAGGTAGTTCAAATTCCACCTACTATAAAGAAAGAAGAACTACATAATCCTATTGGACTTGATGATTAGGAGAGATTAAGTACCTTTGAAAGTTCTGAAGAAGAAGGAAAAACTCAACCTCAACCTTTGAGGTCTACATGAGTTAGGCGGAGATCAAAAAGGTTTGGTTAGCACTATTGGATTCTAGTTTCTTTTTTCCCTTGATTACTAACACTGATGAGCCTAGGATGGTTAGAGAGGCATTGGGTATGAATGATTCAGATTCCTAGGTGGAAGCCATGGGTGAAGAGATGGCTTCTTTAAAGAAAAACAAGACTTGGGATTCGGTACCTTTTCTTGCTAGACATAAACCTGTTGGTTGTAAATGGATTTTCAATAAAAAGTGTGGCCCTAATGGTAGTGTTGAGAAGTATAAGGAATGGTTGGTCGCTAAGGGGTTTTCACAAGTGGAGGGAATTGATTATGGGGAGATATTCTCTCTAGTAGCAAAGCTAAAATCTATTTGGCTTTTTTTGTCACTTGTAGCTGCATATGACTTAGAAGTCAAACAGATGGATGAGAAGACAACATTACTTCATGGTGATTTGGAGGAAGAGATTTACATGTCACAGCCAAAGCATTTCGTTGAGAAAGATAAAGAAAATTTGGTTTGCAAATTGAAGAAGTCTCTTTATGGTTTGAATCAATCTCCTAGAATGTGGTATCAGAAGTTTGATACCTATGTGTTGTCATTGGGATTTTAGAGATCTAAATTTTACCATTGTGTATACTTTAAAACTAATAATGGTCACATTCTCATTATTGTCCTATATGTACATATGATATGTTGTTATTGGGAATGGTAAAAGTATGATTTTAGATTTGAAGTTTCAATTGTTTGCACAGTTTGAGATGAAAGACCTAGGTGTAGCTAGGTACATTTTAGGAATGTAAATCATGAGAGACAAAGCTAATAGAAAGCTTTGGCTAAGCCAGAGCAAGTATGTGAACTTGATACTGGAGAGATTAAACATGGTAGATTGCAGGTAGTTAGTTGTTCCTGTGATGTAGGGGACAAAGATATATGTGAATGATTGTCCAATATATCCTACTAAGATGGAGGACATGACCAAAGTACCATATGTGAGTGCAGTTGGTCGTATGATGTATGAAATGGTGTGTATGCAACTAGACATTTCCCAATCAATGGGAGTCCTTAGCCATTTTATGGCTAATCCTGGATGGGTGCATTAGGATGTGATTAAGAGAGTGTTCAAATATTTATAGAGTAATTTTGAGTATGCCTTGTGTTTTCATGGTTATCCTATTGAACCTCATCATTCTGTGAGTATTCATATTGGGTAGGAGAAATTGATAGTAGAAGATCCACTGGTGGTTATGTGTTTATGATGTTTGGTGGTGCTATCAATTAGATGAGTAAGCAACAGGCTATAGTCATGTTGTCCACGACAAAGGAAAAGTACATGGCAGCCACTCATGCTTGTAAGGAATCCATTTTTCTTAAGAGATTGTGTTCTAGCATTGGTTTAGATGTAGGACAAATTATTGTTTGTTTTGATAGTCAAAGTGTGATTTTCCTAGCAAAGAATCCTAACTTGGAGAAGGTTGACACTTTGGTGAATGTTGTAGATGCATTGACAAAACTAGTGAGCATGAAGAAGTTCAGATGGTGTTTTGATTCCATGGGCCTTGGGGCCCTGAGAAAATGATTTCGTATAACTTTTAGTAGGTCTTCGACAAGTGGGATAATGTTGGGATTAAGGTGTCTCAACCTTAGAGTCCTAATATTGATTTAATTGATGTATTATTATATTAATTTATATTATTTAATTTCCTATGGTGTCATGTCACACATTGGGACCCATCGATTGGGTGGCATCCTTGTTGGAAGTGTTTGGATAGCACATCATCATCCTAAGTGGACATAGGCATCCCACTTTGGAATATTTTACCTATGATAAATTATATGATGTGTCATAAGTTATCTTCATCCATGGCTAAAAGTTGGTGCCCAAGTTGGATTATGATAGGCTGTAAGAGAATCAAGTATTCTTGGTCAGTTATGACAAATTCTCTTACAACTATAAGTGTTGTCAGCTATGACAGATTCTATGATAGTTGTAAGATGTGTAAGGCATCTGTCATAAGATATTTTTAGTATATTCTAGGTGCCCAAGCTTGAGGAAGGAATATTTGCAAGTTTGACCATTGTAAGGGGTGTAAGGGAATATGTTACATGTGTCCAAATGTATGTCTATGGCATGGGATATTGTGCCATGTGGATTTGTATGTCCCTCTCCTTCTAGATGCTTCTTGAAGCTTGCATCACTCTATATTTTGAGTGCCTTGCATTGTAGAATGCATAGTTTGTTTATAGGTAACGAAGTGTTGCCGATATCACTCTTGAACAAGTGTTCATTTTGAAGCACTTGTAGAAGAAGGCTATGTACTTGGGGTTGTATTGTAAATCCTTTTGAAGTAATACAATAGTATGCTTTTGGAGGGTGGGGTTTTCTACCTAAAATGATTTTCCACACGTATATTTTGTGTCACTATTATATGTGCTGTTTTTGTTCTATTCATTTATTCTGTATGTGATTCTCTTGTTGTATCTGTTTAAATGTGTTAAAATAAAATTTTGTAACTCTACCCTACTTAGATTAGTGTAGGAAGTTGTTTCCCCTCACTCGACTTTCTTTCAAAATGAATGGTTGAGATTTTGATGAAATATTTTTGGAGAAGTGGGATGGATGTGACAAGTGAATGCTAAGTTTATCCATGGTTTACACACATTTTGAAATGTGCAAGAGGATTAATCAACTAACTTATTGATTTTAGTCAACTAATTGCTTGAGGTGGAAAAAGGAGGAATTAAAAAAATAGTTTGTAATTATTTTATTTTTGGAGAATAGGGATGTGAAGAGTGAACATAATTAAATAAATATAAATTTATTTAATTAAGAGTGAACTATAGAGGAAAGGGGCTTAAAGGCCAAATTAATTATATAAATGATTAAAATTTATTTAATTAATGTTGAAAGAGGATAAAATCAATTGTGGATAATTTTTCTCATGACTCCTCTCTTCCCAACTGCATATTTTGATAGACTTTAATGCTAAAGGTAAATGCATGTTCACATTTGATATTCATGAAATGATGTTTATCTCCACATTTCCTAAAAACCTCAGCAAGTTGGGTCTAGCCATTAACTATTGATGAGAAAGGAACCTGATAAAGATCTTTGAATGGAAAGCAAATTATATTCGCCAACTGTGGGAGTAAAGGCGTAGAAATATGAATTAAATTTCTATCAGTACAAACCCACTGGAAAGGATACATCGCGTTGTCCACAACCACCCAAAATAGACTTTTGGTCACCTCAGCCCACCCATATTTCTCACGTTGGATTTTTATTCAACTGCCATAATAAATTTTGGAGCTAACTTGCATATTCTAGTTTACAGAAAATTTAATGCATTATGTCTATAAATTGAATGGAGGGGCATGTGTTCCAAACCATTCTAGTTCTATGTGCTGTGTTGAAGGCTGCTCATTGGAAGATTTGTAGGAGGCATGTGGATCTGAGCATATCATTTATTCCAGTCCTCTTCCTGAAGATTAGTGCTATAGGTAGGTCTTGAAGCATTTTTCCTGAAACAATTATGTCAAATCTTATACTTATTGGTAGTGTCTATTGTTTTCTCCATATTAAATTTCCTTGCATATGAAATCTCGTAGTCATTATGAAATCATATACAAAAACATCAACCTCAGCAATCATAAACTTAATGCTGTAATTTTTTTCTTATTACCTGAATATATGAAATCATCGTATAGTAAATGAATTATTTTGGGAGGTCTATAATAGGTTCTTAGTTGATTCGAGGCATTTATCTTCAGCTTGGACCAACACTCTAACAACATAAATTATAAAATCACATAAGCAATCCTTACTTCTTGATTTAAATGATTGGAAAAATTAGTTTTTTAGAGAAATTCTCCACAAGCTGTTCTAAGAAATCTGCATCTAAATAAAAAAAAGGGACTTAGCACCCTTCAATCTCTCATGGCGCAGCCTTTTAACTTCATACTTTACTCATTAACAAATAGCTGCTCAACTTTGGCACCTTAATCAGTAGAAAAATGTGTATAAAATCAGTATAATGCAGATAATCCTCTTAATGGTTTATGCAGATTTAAAATCTGAACAAATCTCTTAATCTTGGCACCTTTTTCTTAATAAATGCATATTGTAAATTAACAGCAATGTGTTTATAGATTAAATGGAAAAGCTACAAAGATTGTGCTAAGTTCTATGGGTATTGCGGTGAGGTTGAGATCTGGAGATTTTTTTTAAGAAAGCATGTGGCTTAGAATGTTTCTTTTTTAATATAGATTAGTGTTTAATATTCACTGTGTATTATTCTATTTAGTAAAGTATGAAATTTTAACTTAGTGTTCTTTAAAACTTCATTAAAGAATTATTATTTTAGTCATAAATAAATGAACACAATTTTAATATATATAGATCCTTAATCAAAATATAACATTTTCAAGATTGAATTTGGGGATAGATATTCATATATAATCAGCTATATAAAACTAATAACGCTGTGATTATCAAAATTAAGCCAAGCAAATATTAAAAAAAAGTGCTATAAAATTCCTCTAATCATGTTATTGATTTGATTAAGATTTAGTTCAATACATATTCTGTGGGAAATTTCATTAAACTTATAGAGAATCATTTTTTTTTTAGTGAATAAATAAAATCCTACCATTTTTATTATAGTTTTTGATTCTCATACCATGAAGTCAATTGGTTGTAATTACTTGTAAAATGTTTACTCCTAAGCCTTGTAAGAAGACTAATATAATATTTGTAAACATAATGAAAAAGAAAAAAAGATTACAAAATATAGCCTTGATTGAAAATATTGGTTATTTCAATACTTTAGGCATGCAACATGCATTTGGGAGATCTATTTGTACTTAAGGATAGTTTAAAAGTTGTTATATTAACTCCCAATATGACCTAAATTATTAAGTTTTCTCAAACTTATCTTAAGGAAAGATTGCTTAAGTCATGTTCTTGAAAGAGAAAGTTTACGTTTAATCTTAACAAAATGAATGATCATGGTCTAAAACTTAGATGAATCAAATAAAATTGGGACAACCCTTCCCTAAGCAATGGAAAAAAAATATATTTCCACGCCTTTCCAAATATGTTAGAATAAGAGAGCTTGAAGAACTTAATTTGGAGATTTGTCCAAAGTAACTCTCAAAATAGAAACCTCTTCTAGTGTTTTGGCAATAGATATGGAAGCCCTTGTATCCACACATAAAATAGATGATAGATAAGAAAAACAAAATCACCAAAGGAAAGGAGGAATATTGCATATAGATCGTCTTATTGTGTTATATGGAATGATTTTTATGAATGGGTATTATCTAGTTAATTTCTCTACTCAATGGTTATGATGGAATGTTTCTCTAAAAACTTCCTACAAAATTTTTGATTAATGCTTGTTGATTATCTTGGGAAACTATTTCTCTTTAAATGTTGGCAAAATTGTAACACTTATAAAATTTAGATTCTTATGAGCTCCTCTCTTATGAAAGTTTAATTATGTTGGAAACCTAATTCAAGAAAGGAAAACAAAACTAGCAGCGTTAGGTATTCACGGTGCCTCTGGCTCACATTTACGGGTAATGTCGTCACGCTTGAGCTACTGCATCCATCGCCTAACATAGCTGCAATAACGGCGTCTGTGGCATCGTCCCTATAAATTGCCGAGGAGAAATAAGGAACATTGGTTAATTTAATCCAAAGGGAGGGAAATCCCCTTTGGATCGATAATCTAAAAAGATAAAACAAAAATGAATCAAATCCGCTAGTGACAACCTAGAAAACTGTAACTTAGGAATTTTCAATTCAAGATATAATCGTGTGGATAATTTATTAGGAAATCATTTAAATGGGTCAAGGGAGACGAACATCATTAGGGAGTAAGGTTAGATGAATGTTATTAGATAAACAATAAATGGTCAAGGCGATCATTTATTATCCATGCTTCCCATCGTGGGTAGCAACCGCAGAGGAACTGTCTAGGGGAAATAAAAACCCTAGAAAGGGTTGCGTACCCGCTTTATAACAGTTCACATAAACATAGCCTAGAAAATAGAACTACATATTTTACGCCTTGATCCCGTTTGGAAGCAGGGTATGTAGGCAGTCTGGGAAGCGAAGGATGCCCCCAGTACTCAGGTGTTCGGGAATGGGGTTTAGGGTTGGAGAGATCACATAACTAGTTATATAAGATAATCAACCAAAATACATGCAACTATACTCGGAAGAATCCCGCATGGATTGCTTGATTCCCCGAGGCCCTTAGGCCAAATTTCGAGGCGGGCTTCAAGTTTAGAATTACAATTTTACATACCCCTGTGGACGATGACCTCGGTGCACTTTTAATGGAAAGTGTGGTCATCAGGGAAGCGACTCAGGATCCGGATGATCCCGATGAGTCCAAGACTCTGGCCAGAGCACATACCTATCAGATGATAGATGCCTGCCTCGTTTAGGTGGATGCCTATTCTGATTATATGAATAGATGTATTCCTATTCCATATGAATAGATGAAGTGAGTTCCTGTTCCGTATGAACAGATGATATATCTGTCCCGTATGGATAGAAGTTCCCGAGTATACTTGTGAATGAATACTTGGAAAAAATATATAGTGGTATTTTGGTTAAAATTAAATGGGTCTTTACATGTGGTATCAGAGCGAGATTCAAAACTAGGCCTTGAGCTTACTGCAATTCTCGCAATCGACATATGTATTTTAAAATTTAGAAACATCCTCTCTCAAACATTGGAATCATACTAACATGAGAATAATTAAATAGGAATTCTAAATGCCAAGGGGTAGGGCAACTCGAGCTGGTGTCGGTCGAAGACCAAAGGGAAACAAAGATGATGAACCACAAACTCAGAGAAGGAATAAGGATGGGATTGAAGCAATAATAGAACTGTTAACTGAACAAAGAGATAAAATCAACTCTTTGGAGCAAACTGTACAAGAACTTTGAACAAGACAAGATAATATTGAAAATATAATTGAACCTCAAATTGAAAACCCTCCTGAAGGAGATAATCCAGAGCATAACATAACGGATGTTATTGCACCTAGGAGAGAAAATCCTATTCTAGAATTGACTAAGGACTTGAAGAAAATCACTCCTCCAAAATTTGATGGGAAACAACTAGGAGAAGGGGCAGAGAATTGGCTTAATTAAATGGAGAAGTATTTTGAGTTAAGGGACTTCAGCGAAACTACTAAGGCCTTATGGGGGTCCTACCAACTTGTTGGTGAAGCAGCTAGCTGGTGGACTAATGTGAAGGAACAAAATAAGTACACCAAGGAGGATATAACATGGGAACAATTTGTTGAGCACTTTCGTAAAAGGTGGCTACCACAATTTTTTTTCAATGAGAAGATGACTGAGTTTCACAACCTTCGACAAGGATCTCTGACAGTTCAACAATATTGGGATGGGTTTGCCAAACTGCTAAAATATGTGCCAATATATCAACAAGATGAAAAGAGCCAAACCAGGAAATTCATTTTGGGATTAAATACCAACATAGGAGCAGAGGTTGACATGCATGGACCAAAAGGTATGAATGAAGTGTTAGAGAAAT
The DNA here is from genome assembly GCA_007258455.2 of Sequoia sempervirens. Lineage (NCBI taxonomy): Eukaryota > Viridiplantae > Streptophyta > Pinopsida > Cupressales > Cupressaceae > Sequoia > Sequoia sempervirens. Next base: position 23,531 of record VDFB02117003.1, on the reverse strand, counting down.
CCTTAAAGCAAGAGAGGAAGTTACAAGCTTTAACTTCAGCAAGACAATCTTTTAGGAGTAATAATTTCAAGAGGAAACAAGAATTCAGAAGGAATCAAAACTTCAACAAGAACCTAAGGAACAACTCATCAGAAAGAAGACCACCTCCAAATCATAATCAAAGGTACAATGTGAATAACACTAACAGAAACAACTTCAACAAAAATGAACCAAGGAACTATAATTGGCCAAGGCTCAATGAAGCAAGCAATAACCAACCTAAAAATCCAATGCAACGAGGACCACTAGGTGGATGTTTCATGTGTGGAGGGAATCACTTTGCTAGAGAATGTCCAAGGATGCAAATTCAGATGAAAGCAAATCAACCTCAGAGGGGACCTACACAAAGGATTCATGCGACAGTAAGAAATCAACGTACTCAATCCCAGAATGTGCCCGTAGAGACTACAGGTACTCTATTTGGAAAACTAGCCTCAATTCTAATAGATACTGGATCATCTGAATGTTTTATTTCACCTGAATTTGTAAGGAAAAATGTATTTAAAGTTAATCATATGGAATCATCATGGACAATCTAGTATGGGGATAAGGCAGTTAAAGAGGTAACCCAGTGTCTATCTGATGCAGAAATACAATTTCCTAACTTTAATACAAAGGTAGATCTTTATGTGGCACCTTTAGGATCATACGATGTGATCATTGGAATGCGTTGGTTGACAAACCATCAAGCAAATGTAGACTGTTACAACAAATGGGTAGAATGTGTAGATGATATAGGAAAAAGGGTTGTGATTCAAGGGAAACATAGACCTATAAGTATGGAAATCATATCTACTATGCAAATGAAAAGAGAAAAGAGAAAGGGGGCTCTAGTATACATGGTTACCATGGATGAAAAAGAAGAAGGTGATGTTCCAACCCTCCAAAATTCTCCTTACCTTCAAGATTTTAGTGATGTGTTTCCAGAAGAACTACCAGGGCTACCCCCAAAAAGAAAATTTGACTTCTCCATTGATATAGTTCCAGGAGCTGAACCGGTGTCTAAGGCACCCTATCGAATGAACACAACTGAGTTGGTAGAACTCAAGATGCAATTGGAAGAATTGCTTGGGAAAGGTCTCATAAGACCAAGTGTATCCCCTTGGGGAGCACCGGTTTTGTTTGTTAAAAAGAAAGATGGAACCTTAAGACTATGTATTGATTATAGAATGCTTAACAAAGTCACCATAAAGAATAGGTACCCTTTACCACGCATAGAGGATCTCTTTGAACAAATGAAAGGAGCAACTGTGTTTTCTAAGATAGATCTTCGATCAGGGTACCACCAATTCAGGATAAAGGAAGAAGATATCCCGAAAACAGCCTTCAGAACAAGGTATGGGCATTATGAATTTACAGTTGTACCTTTTGGTGTGACTAATGCTCCAGCTGCCTTTATGAACTTGATGAATAGTGTGTTCCATGATTACCTGGATAAATTTATCTTGGTCTTCTTAGATGATATCTTGATTTATTCCAAAAATGAGGAGGAACACCTAGCACATCTTCAGTTAATTTTGCAAAGGTTGAGAGAACATAAGCTATATGGGAAACTATCAAAATGTGCATTCTTTAAAAAGAAAATACATTACTTAGGTCACATCATTTCAGAAGATGGTATCGCAGTAGACCCGGATAAGATAAAAGCCATAGAGGAATGGCCAATTCCAAAAAATGTGTCTGAGGTAAGAAGTTTTATGGGACTTGCAGGATATTATAGGAGATTCATAGAAGGATTCTCAAAAATTGCAAATCCAATCACTTCATTACAAAGAAAGGGTAAGAAATTCTTGTGGACTGAACAGTGTGATAAGGCATTTCAAAATTTGAAGGAAAAATTAACCACTGCACCTATCTTAAAGGTTCTAGAACCAAATGGACACTTCATAGTTGTGATAGATGCTTCCATTGAAGGTCTAGGTGGGGTACTCATTCAAGATGAAGGTGTGGTAGCATATGAATCAAGGAAATTGAAAAATCATGAAGTAAACTATGCACCTCACGATTTGGAACTTGCAGCAATTGTACATGCTCTTCAGAAATGGAGACATTTTCTCTTAGGAAAGCCATTTGAGTTAAAAACTAACCATCAAGGACTCAAGTACATCTTCACGCAACCTCACTTGAATGCTAGACAAAGAAGATGGTTAGAATTTCTAAGCGAATATGATTTTGAGATAGAATATATTAAGGGAAAAGAAAATAGGGTTGCAGATGCACTAAGCAGAAGGAGGCACTTGATGAATATTGCAATATTCAAAACTACTTTTAAGGAAAAAGTTCTAAATGAAAAAAAAGAAGATTCATGGTATAAACAAGTCAAATCGACCTTAGAAAGTGATCCAACTGATCCTAGAATAAGGGGGTATTATCTGGATGGTGACAAATTGCTTCGATATAACAATAGGATATATGTTCCAAACTCCAAGGAGTTGAGAGAGTTGGTTTTAAGTGAAGCCCACAATACCCCTTATTCAGGACACCCTGGGGCAAACAAACTCTATTCAGAACTTAAGAAACTATATTTTTGGCAAGGAATGAAGAATGACATAGTACTCTATGTAGCTAAATGTCTTGAATGTCAGAGGGTGAAGGCAGAGCATAGCCATCCTGCGGGATTATTATACCCCCATGATATACCGCATCATAAGTGGCAAGTCATTAGTATGGATTTTATACAAGGATTGCCTACAACACCTTATAGGCATAACACAATAATGGTGGTAATTGACAAACTTACCAAGGTTGCTCACTTCATAGCAGGAAATATAACAGATGATGCTCCAACTTTGGCTAAACGTTCTGTGAAGGAAATTTTTAGATTACATGGAATTCCAGAAAAGATCATATCTGATAGGGATGCTAGATTCACTTCAAGGTTTTGGACAACTCTTCAATCAGCTTTGGGGACACAATTAAATTTCAGTACAACATATCACCCTGAAACAGATGGCCAAACTGAAAGGACAAATCAAATTGTGGAAGACCTTCTACGTATGTACTGTATGGACCAACAATCTAAGTGGGAAGAATATCTTCCACTAGTAGAGTTTGCATACAATAACTCTTTTCAAGTCTCCCTAGGGATGGCTCCATTTGAAGCTCTATATGGAAGAGCTTGTTGCACACCTTTGAGTTGGGATAATCTTGAGGATAGAGTGGTAATTGGACCAGATATGTTGAAGGAAATGGAAAATCAAATCAGGTCAATTAGACAGAGGTTAAGGGAAGCAACAGACAGACAAAAGAGTTATGTGGATAGGAAAAGAACACAAAGGGAATTCACAGTAGGTGAAAATTTTTTCTTAAGGGTCAGGCCATATAAAAGCTCTATAAGTTTTGGTAAGAAGGCAAAGTTGGCACCCCGTTATGTGGGACCCTTCGAAATCATAGAAAGGATAAACCCGGTTGCCTACAAATTGGCCCTACCTCCCCAACTGAGTCGTATCCATGATGTTTTCCATATATCTCTTCTTAAGAAGTATGTACCTAATGAGAAACATGTTTTGAATTGGAATGCATTACAATTCCAAGAGCTCAGGAAAATAACAATAGAGCCATATCGAATCTTGGAGAGACGCCAGTACCAATTACGCAACAGGGTGGTTGATCAAAGCAAAGTACAATGGGATCAATATGATGAGGACAATGCTACTTGGGAAGATACAATTGATTTGCAACAATCCTTTCCTTTCTTGTTTTAAGCACTATTTAGATACTATATTCCTTTCTTGTTTTAAAGTACTATATTCCCTTACTATATCAAACTTACTGAATATATGCATCGAGACGATGCACAAATAAGAGAGGGAGGATGTCACGACTCCATCTCTTCCAAATTCTATTGCAAATGTTGATAGACTTTAACATTTAAGGTGAATGCATTGGACACATGTTAAAAAAAATAAAAAAAATTGACTCATGAAAAAAAGCTGAGAGGTACTTTACCCACGTTCCTGAAATCCTTGCCAGTCAGATCTAGAGTCATTAATTGCTAACTTGGAAAATTTGCGAGCAGAAGTTAAATAACAACCAAGAAATTAAATACACCTTGCATGAATAGGATTGGACTTTTATGAACTACCACGTTTTCAAGAAATTGCACATTAAATCAGGCATAAACATCACGCCACCCATAGCCACCCAAAGTCGACATCAATCACCTCACTGCTCCATCCATATTATTCACATGGGATATAGTCCAACTGTCCCAATAAATTTCATATCTAACCTGCATACTACAGTTGCAAAGAATTTAATGCATCTTCAGCTATAAATTGAATGGATGGGCATGTGACTGGGGTATTCGAGTGGACTGTGTTTCAGTACCTTGAAAGGATACAAAGGGGTTTTTAGTTGTAGATTGGAGGAAAGGGGGCATACTGATTTGAGCATATTGTTTACTCAGGCCTCTTCCTGAAGATTAGCGCTATAGGTAAGTTCTTGTAGTATGTTTCCTGAAAAGCATTATGTCCAATTATATACTTATTTGGTGATGTCTGTTATTTTCTCTACATTGAATTGCGTCATATCATGGTTATTTTAAAAAGCATATACAAAACCCTTAATCTCTGCAATCATAAACTTAATGCTGGATTTTATTTTAAAAAAAATAAAAAAAATTACATGAATATGTGAAATCAACGTATAGAACTGAATTCTTTTTGAGAGGTCTGTAATAGGTTTCAGCTGATTTAAGACTTTTAGTTTCAGCTTAAATCAACATTTTGACAACATAAAATTTAAAAACACACAAGCAATATTTGCTTCTTTGATTCAAATAATTGGAAAAAAAAATCAGAGCAATTCTCCACAAGTTGTTCTATGAAATCTGCAACTGACCAAAAAAAAAACTTAGCACCCTTCAATTTGTCATAGCCTAGCCTTTAATTTCACATCTTACTCATTAAATAATAGTTGTTCAAACTTTGGTGCCTTAATCAGTAGAGAAATGTGCATAGAGTCAGTATAAAACAGATAATCCTCTTCATGGTTTATGCAGATTTTGAAATCTGAACAGTTCTCTTAACCTTAGCACCATTTTCCTTAATAAATGCATACTGTAAATTAGCAGCAATGTTTTTATAGATTAACTAGAAAAGCTACAAAAAAATTGTGTTGAGTTTCATGGGTATTACAGTGAGGTTGAGATCCAAAGATTTTTTTTTAGAAAGCGTGTGGCTCAGAAATATTTATTTTCTAATGTAGATTAGCATTTATCCTATTCTTGTGGTTAGTCTAGTATGAAATTTTAACTTCAAGTGTTCTTAAAAACTTCATTTAAGAACTATTATTTCAGTCATAAATAAATGAACATAATTTTAATATAGATTCTTATTCAAAGTACAACATTTTCAAGATTAGGATAGATATTCATATATATTTATCTATATAAAACTAATGACGCTGTGATTATCAAAATTAATCCAAGAAAATGAATATTAGAAGCACTATAAAATTCATCTAATCATATTATTGATTTGAATAAGATTTAGTTCAGTATATATTTTGTGGAAGATTTCATTTAAACTTATATAGAATCATTTTTCCTAGTGAATAAATAAGATACTACCATTTTATTATAGTTTTTGATTCTCATACCATGAAATCAATTGGTTGTAATTACTCGTAACAAGTTTACTCCTAAGCCTTGTAAGAAGACTAATATAATATTTATAAACATAATGAAAAAGAAAAAAAAAGATTATAAAATATAGCCTTGATTGAAAACATTGGTTATTTCAATACTTTAGACATGCAAAATGCATTTTGAAAGTTCTATTTGTACTTAAGGATAGTTTAAAAGTTGCTATATGAACTCCCAATATGACCTAGATTATTAAGTTTTCTCAAAACTTATCTTAAAGAAAGATTGCTTAAGTCACGTTCTTGAAAGAAAAATTTATGTTTAATCTTAACAAAATGAAAGATCATGGTCTAAAACTTAGATGAATCAAATTAGAAAATTGTGACAACCTTTCCCTAAGCAATGAAAAAAAAATGTTTCCATGCCTTTCAAAATATGTTAGAATAAGAGATCTCAAAGAACTTAATTTGGAAAAGAGAAACCTCTTCCAGTGTTTTGGCAATAGATATGGAAGCCCTTGCATCCACACATAAAATGGTTGATAGATAAGAAAAGTGAAACCACCAAAGGAAAGGAGGAATATCGCATGTAGATAATCTTAAAAGATCATCTTATTGTGTTATATTGTAATACTTTTTATGAATGGTTATTATCTAGTTAATTCCTTTACTCAATGGTTATGATGGAATATTTCTCTAAAAACTTACTGCAAAATTTTTGAATAATGCTTGTTGATTTACTAAATTATCTTGGGAAATTGTTTCTCTTTAAATGTTGACAAATTGTAATACTTTATAAAATTTAGATTCTTATGAGCTCCTCTCTTATGAAAATTTAATTATGTTGAAAACCTAATTCAAGAAAGGAAAACAAAACTAGCAGCATTCGGTATTCACAGTGCCTCTGACTCACGTTTACAGGTAATGCCATCGCGCTTGAGCTACTGCACCCATCGCCTAACATAGCTGCAATAACGGCGTCTGTGGCATCGTCCCTATAAATTGCTGGAGAGACATAAGAAACATTGGTTAATTTAATCCAAAGAGAGGGAAATCCCCTTTGGATCGATAATCTAAAAAGATATAAAGAAAACGAATTAAACCTGCTAGTGACAACCTAGAAAAAAATGAAACTTACGAATTTTTCTATGGTGCAAATGAAGTGTTGACTTGAAGATATGATTATGTGAAAGATTTATTATGAAATTATTTAAAATGGGTCAAGGGTGACAAATATTAATAGGAAATAGGTTAGATGAATGCTATTAGGTAACAAACAATGGTCAAATCAACCATTTGTTATTCTTGCTTCCCTTCATGGGTAGCAACTGCAGAGGAACTATCTGGGGGAAATAAAAACCCTAGAAAGGGTTGCACACCCACTTTATAACAGTTCACATAAACATAGTCTAGAAAATAGAACTACATATTTTTACGCCTTGATCCCGTTTGGAAGCAGGGTATGTAGGCAGTCTGGGAAATGAAGGATGCTCCCAGTACTCAGGCGTTCGGGAATGGGGTTTAGGGTTAGAGATCTATCACAAAAATAGTTATAAGAGATAATCAACTAAAATATATACAACTATACTTAGAAGAATTCTGCATGGATTGCTTGATTCCCCGAGGCCCTTAGGCCAAATTCCGAGGCGAGTTTCAAGCTTAGAATTACAATTTACATACCCCTGAGGATGATGACTTCGGTGCACTTTTAAAAGAAAGTGTGGTCATCAGGGAAGTGACTTAGGATCTGGATGATCTCGATGAGTCCAAGACTCTAGCCAGAGCACATGCCTATTGTATGATAGATGCCTACCTTGTTTAGGTGGATGCCTATTCCAATTATATGAATAGATGTATTCCTATTCCATATGAATAGATGTAGTGAATTCATGTTCTACATGAACAGATGATATACCTATCCTGTATGGATAGAAATTCCCGAGTATACTTGTAAATTAATACATGAACACAAAAAAAATAAAAAATAAATAAAAAATTAAAAAATTAAAAAAAAAATATAGTGGTGTTTTGGGTTAGAATTAATCTAGTCTTTACATATATATATGTTTAATTTTATTTCAATATAGTTTTTCTAGAAAATTATTATGTTGAGAAGAAGAAACAATTATTTATTTTAAAACGATATGCTCTGGATCATAGAAGTAAATGTTTATTATTATTTAAGAGCAATTAGGGAATTACATATCTGGTTAAATTTTATCCTTTGTCTAAAAGAGACATAATTTAATTAGTTTTTTGCGGAAATAAACTATTGAATTTTATTAAAGGAAGTGGATTTAGGGAATCCAAAGTAGATTTAGTTCCTGTTAAATTGCTCTTTTAAATGTGATTTCTTCTATTATCACTTTGGGGGAAATTGATTAGAAGGGTCGTTAAGTCTTCTAGATGGGGTTTTCATTTAATTGTGTGGGTTGTCGTAATATGTTAGTCAACCTTTGGATTGCCTTGGGTAGTGCGTCTAAATGTATCTAGTTAGATACCCGGTTATCACGAACGGGATGTGTTGACTTTATGTCGTGGATAGGGATTTAATATCCTTAGGTCACACTTGTGTACCCTTGGGTTGTGGAGTTATTCCACATGTTGTCTTAGAGGAGTGGCTTGCAATGAGGGCTGACACACAAAGTGGTGCCAGGGTAACTCATTGTAAGTTAGTTAATCTAGTGAGAACATAAATAAACTAATTAGAGGAATAGGTAGTATCAAACACTTAATAAGATTAATTTTTCCTCACTCATGGATGCAAGGGCTTGTATAGACTTGGGATGGGATGAGAAGGCCTGGAATGGAAAGATCGTTATCTTGTCTTTATGAGAGATGATTGATTCTGCATTGGTTTGCATGAGGGGCCGAGAGTCGTTAGAGGTTTCTAGGATATCCCAAGATGGGGGCCGAGACCTAGGAAGACTTACCAAGATAACCCATGTAACATTGTGATGACACTTCTCCTAGGTTAGCAGTATGTTTGTATCGGTGATGCAATTGATTATTTAACTTTGGAAGCATTGTAACCATTGTGTTAAGTGATGTTGTATTTGTATTTGATTCAGTTTAGTTATGTTTTAGCATGTGTCTAGAGGTAGATGGTCTTGTCTAGGAATCCATGTTACTATCTCCTAGCACGGGGGGTGGACCTTCAGGTATCACTTGGTTGGGTAGAATGTGCACCTTACTCCGTTGGATTTTCTTCTTGTTCGTGTGGATGACATTTCTAGTTGGAGAGCTCGTGGGATCCAATTACTTTTTAGGTTTCATTCATTTCATTTTAATCTTGTAATTTATTACCCCTCATTTGTTATCGAGGTGGAAGATGTAATATGTAACCAGCTAGGGTGACTTCGAGAATAGTGGTTTTACAATTTATATAAGGAAGGAAATTTCATTTTTTTTCCTTTTCTCCAGACTCTCAAAGGGGTTAGGTCGAACACCTGTATTCCAGTCGAACCATTGGTTATTAGAACCCTAAACAAATTAAAAAACATATTTAAAGGGGTTCAGTCGAACCCAGGTTTGATTGAACCCCCTTACATATGAAAAAAAAAAAAACTCACATTTCGACTGTCACTTTCTAAAATTACCAGTTGCTTTCCCCGTGTGCGGCGAACCGAGACCGTGACGGTGAGCGAACTGATTTCTTCTTTCCGGTGAACACAACTTCAACTTGGTCTCTCCAAACTTCATCAACATGACTTCCATAACAAGCACCAGTTATTTGAAATTCAAATTTTTTAGAGTTTAAAATGCATTGATATGTTAAATTTCAAAACCCTAGATGAATTTTTTTTCAAATTTGTTGAATTCAAATTGGATTTGTTTGGAAGTTATTAAAGTGTTTTCAAATTTGTTGAATTCAAATTGGATTTGCTTCACCATTTTGCATACATTTTTATGTTCTATGTGTAAATGAAATATACCTTCCCATTTCAACAATCAAAGCTATGGATAGCCTGCTCCTAAATGGAAAGACCAAGTGAAACATATATAAGAACTTAATAGCATATAGAAAAAAACAATATAAAGTTATGAAGTTCAAATAGAACCACAAATTGTATCATTTGTAACATTAAAAATGTCCATATTAACCTATCAAGAGATAAATATGCAAAATAGATTTAATTTTAGGTACAAGAAAAACGTATACATTATAAATTTATAACATAATTATGTACATGGGAAAATCCTCTTGGAAGAAAAATCCCACAACCAAAAACATGAACCAATTATATTATTTGATAATAATATCATTTACAATAAAATATTCATGTGGATACCCTTATAGTAGTATCATCAACATGTGATTCATATGGAGTAATTTATAGTAGCATGATGATACCTATAAAATCATTATGATTTCTCCATCAAACACCCATAAATAGGAAAGAATTTAAAACCATAAACCAAGTGTGGTTTACCAAAGCCATGAGAGCCAAAATAATGACCACAAAATGGCACCAAATTTGGTACAAATTCCAACACACCATATTCCTTGACTTGGTTTTATGGGATGTATTTAATAAATGCTTTACATCTTGTCAAAAAAATTCAAATCCTCCTCCTCAAAGCAGAGCCTCCATTTGTGGCATATTCAAACCCATTATTTAAGATGATCTTGGTGATTTTTTCATAATTCTAATCAATATTCTAGTGTAACCCCCTTTATTCTCTTATGTCATATAACATTTCATGAGTAATTCCCATCTTACAATTTCCTTACAATGCTTACAACTGTAAATACATAAAGGGACAACCCTAGTTCAATTAGGATTATTTAATTATTATCACCTACATCCATTCATTACATGTTATTAGTTTTTTAGTTGCACACATTATTAGGAAATATGTCATTGTCCTAAGCAATTGGGTATATTGCATGTTTGAGAGTGTTTTCCATGATCTTTATCCTGGTTAATATCTTCGTCACTTGTTTTATGGAGTTTTCATCTTAACTCTAATATGGCTAGCAAATAAAATGATGATTGAATAATTTTTTGATATAATAGCTAATGACAACCATATAAAGAGTCACATTAAAGAAGATGAAAAATAATGATCAGACTATGATTTAGATACATATGTTGCTAAACAAGATATTTTTGCTTAAATTCTGATGATGCGTGATGATGCCTCTCACACCTAAATATCCTCACTCATTGGCTAGTAATTTATCTAATGTATTAGGTGGATATCCTTAGGGAATTAATACTATTCATAATATTACCACTCTAATAGATTTTAATAATGTTGTACCCTCTATGCATCCATCTACCCTTCATCCTCTTATAATGATTCCTCCTATCATACTATAGTTACCTCTTCCATGGGATCCACCACCCATGTCCTACCGCCTTTCTCTCCACTAGTATTTTTCTAATCTCCCATCCTTTTATATATGTTCACACCATTGTTACTACTAGCACTATCGTATATAGATATGTTCTTCATACCATTCCTCCTTATCCTATGAAAATCTAACCTTATAGTGTAACTTCTCCTTCCATTACCATGTCATTACCTTTCTAGACCTTCCCCTCTTTATACATTCTCCTTCTTATCCTACACTACTCCTACCACTAATATATCCCTATACCTTGGATATACTATTGAAGAAATTTAACTAACTTTCAATATCGCAAAAATTAGACCCATATTTTTAAACGTAAAATGTGTATAATAAAGCACAATCCATGCTTCCTAATTCAACTTCACTAATATCTATCGAATGAACTTAGGTTCATTACAATAAGATAATCATATAGCCATAATTAGTTGTCAAGATAATGGTAAAGTTTTCAATAGCCATATTTATCCTTCCACATGCCACCATTAGACATACACATAAGATTCATTAGGAAAAGTGGATGTGTGGAAATGTGGATATGTGTCAAAAAAATGCTTTGATAAGATGTGTGTAAGGAAAAAATGGAGTTCAAGTGTTTGATTTATGTCTATATAATAGGTCATAAACTCTAGGGGAATTATTACCACTTTGCACAATATTGCACCATATATATATATATATATAAGGAATTATTACCACTTTACACAATATTGCACCATATATATATATATATATATATATATATATATATATATATATATATATATATATATATATATATATATATATTCAAAATGAGGCAAAAAATACAATAGGAATAATATGGATATGCAAATTTTATCATTACATTTTTTTCCACTTTAAGATGCATGTGAAGATTTTAAAATAATCGTGCATCTCAATTTATGTGGTATTCACAAACATGTATGGAAAGTAAATATTTAGACATCAAAAAACATGAAAAAGTGGTTTGTTGTCTTGTGCACAACACATCCTTTTTCTTTTGAGAAAATTATCTATCACTTTGTAAAATCCTTGCTATGTTGAGATTATTTAATTTTTTCCCTCCATATTTGTAGTCCTTTTTATTTCTAGAAATATAATTTATGACATTTTTTCTTAATAAACAACATATGAATAAATTTTACATGGTTGTATGCAATCTCATATATATAGTACGCGTAACACCCCTCCATTTTGTGCTCTGTTGATCAAGCAATGCTTTTCTATGTTATGCTTCGTTCCTAATAACGCTTGAATTAATGATGCTTTATGATTGGATTATGTTATTGATGTTAGCTTTGTCAGTTAGTGATATTGTATTGGTGAAGGGGACGTGATTGTATCACTCGCTTGCGAGTGCCCTACGCTTCTAAGATTTCCTCTTCACGGCATGTTTGATCATATTATATATATATGCATGTCGATGTACTCTTTGTTTGCAGGTTGATAGGTACATGACATTGACTCCACCTAGTTCACAGGTTTGAGCGTGTCCATTAACCAACAGAAATTGATTGGGAGATAGTAGCTAGGTTTTCTGTGCCAAGTCGTCACCCTAGTCATAGCGTGTTGTCAGGTTGTTGTCAGGTTAGTTGGTTTATTTGGTCCTTTTCACCTTGAGTATTTATTTAATTTCAAATTATAAAGGTTACTAAATGTTAGGAGTAATTTAATTGATGATTAAATGTACATTTAGTTGCAATGTTCAAAACATTAATTATTTTATTGATTTATTTGATTTAATTAATAAAATAATTATTAGTTTATTGATTGATTTGATTAATTAATAAAATTAGATTGAGTTTATTAATTAATTAGATTAACGGTGATATATTAAATGAAATAGTTGCTTTGGCATTATTGTATATCTAGATTCAAATTTAAATTGAAAATGGAAATCACATTGGATACTTAAATTAAAATAAATAAATAAATAAATGATAATGTGAGTTTAATTTCACTTTTGAAATTGTTGATAAAGTAAATTCTTTGCAAAATTTATATTCTTTTGTTTTAATGAATTTTGAAAATGCATGAAGTTCGAATTAGAAATTAGAAATCTATTTTTAAAATTAAAAATTGGGAATATCTTCCAAATGTTTTTAAAATATATTTTGTGAGTGGGATTTTTAGGGTTCGGCCAAAATTTGGGGGAAACTCTATTTTAGCATTTTATTTTCATTTTGGTGGGGATGATTGTTTTTTTTCAATTTTGGATGGAGAGTTTTTTGGTGGCTTTGCTTGGATTTGTGAAGGAGATTGAAACCCTTGCTTGAGTTGGATTCAAAGGAGGGAATTGGAAAACACCATTGTTAAAGGCTTCAAGCTTTGGAGGAAAAATCAGGTTCCTCTTTGTTCTTGCTTTGTTCCATTTTGAAAATAGATTAAACCCTCATCATGCTATTTGGAAATCTTGAAATGTTGTTTAAATCCAATGAAACCCATGTGAAATTGCTTTGAAAACTTGCAAACTTGTTGAAATTTGGAAATGAAAACCAAAACAAGAATCAAGCCATGGGAAAGTAGAATGAAAACTAAGAGAGATTTGTTGTCAAAACTGAAAATCTAAACCCTATGGTTGTGTTGAAAAATTCATTGTTTTGGTTGCAAGATTTGGTTGAACATTTGCACAATAAAACACACAAGTATATTTAGAAATGTACTAGGGTTTCATTTATTTATTTTCTGGAAAATAACCCTGTGTTTATTTTTATATATGTGAATTTTTTTTGTGATTTTGAAAAGGGTTTATGTCTACATTTTAAAAAAAGAAAATAGATAATAAATAAAATAATTTTTTTTATTTACGTTTGAGGGGAGGCAAGGGAGGCCAATCCCCCACCACCACCCATCCACCACTGCCATCGCACCCATGGCGGATGGACTGTGTGTGAAGCACACAGTCCCGCCACCCGTGGGAGGCAGACACTATGTGCGAAGCACACAGTACCACCACCCATGGGCAACGGACGCTATGTGCCGAGCACACAGCCCCGCCACCATGGGAGGCGAACGGACTGTGTACGGAGCACACAGGCCCGCCGACCATGGGGAGGTAGGGCAGCCGCATGCTCGGTTAGGGCTTCGGCCCTTGTTTTAAAACTTTCATGGTTTCTTTTTATTAAATATTTATTAATATTTAACTTTATTATATATGTTATAATATATATGTATATATATTATATATTATAATATTTGTAGATTATAATATATAATATGTGTATATATATATTTAATATATTTCATTCATGAAATATCTTGGTTTAAAGATTTAAATATACATATTATATATATATATGGAATATATATATATATAAGGTATATGTTAAATATTAAGATTTCAATTTTAATTATTGGAATCCTAAAATTTATATTTTATATTATTATTAATATATGTATATATATATGAAATATACATATAAATAATAGATATAAGTTGGATAATAAGGTATTTAAGTTTAATCAAATGGATTATAGTGATAATATTTCGTTAAGTAAGGCATTTAAATGATGTTTAATTATTTTAAATAGGAATTGATTTAAAAATAATTATAGCATAATATAGTTGAAATGGAATTGTCATTTTAATAAACAATAATATTTAAAGAGATTATTTTAATCCATACTCATGATTGAGTAAATAGACTTAAAATATTAAATTTAATTCCTTAATGGTGCCAAGTGAACATTAGGTAATTTAATGATTTTTGAAAGAGTTGATTTTATAAACAAATATCTTTACTTAGAAATAATGAATGATTTATTGTAATCAGATGAGATTGAGTTGATTTATTTATTGCTAAGTTGAAATAAAGAGTAATTTATTTAATCTAAATGTTTTATTAATCAAGTGGATTTATTTACAGTATATGATTGTGAGACTTAGAGTTAATGATTGGTTTAATTTTAATCCGATGATGTTATTTATTAAAATGTTTTGATTTTGGAATATGGTTTTGAAATTTAGAGTAAATGATCTATTTTTAAATATTTCAATGTCGTGAAAAGAAATGGGTTTAATTTGATTGGATAAATGCAAGTAATGAAAACTGTGATTGACTGGATTTAGGAAATCCAAACATTAGCTTATTTAACTATCTGAAATACTTGTAGTGTTATCTTGTTCGTCCTTAATGTTGTGGAAGTAGAGTCAATGGTTGGGAAATCTTCCAGATAAGGGTTCGTTTCTTGGTACGGGTTGTCGTTATGTTAGTCAACCTTTGTGTTGCCTTGGAAAATCTGCATAGTTGCACCATGTTGTTTTACCTAGTTTTCACGAACGGGGATGATTTGTGCCTCCTTGGGAATAGGAGAGTGTTATGTGGTTTGTACCTCCTTTGGAAGGAGTGGAGTTGTATTCTATTTTTCCTCTAGTGTTTGGAGAGGGTTTTGACCTTGTTGCCTTCAGTGTTTGGAGAGGGTTTTTACCTTGTTGTCTCCAGTGTTTTGAGTGAATTTCCTTGATTTGTTACCTCCTTGGTTTGGAGAGGTCATATTATCTTGTTACCTATTGTGGTTTTGTACCATGTGTGTTGTCGATAGGAGAGTGGCTCTTTGTGGGGGTCCGACACACAAAGGGGCACCAGGGTAACTCACCTATGGTTTAACCAAGTGATAACCTAAAAGAATTAATGGGGATCTTTCACACTAATAAAGATAAGGAACGCCTCTCTCGTGAAGCAAGTGAATGATAAGGCTCGAGATGAGATGAGATGCATAGTTTTGCATGAGGGTACGACGACTGGTGAGTTGAGCCTAGATAGCCCAAGATGTGGGTTTGGTTGCCTTAGACAGTTGAGCCTGGGTAACTCATGGAAATTTATGTATGACACTCTACCAATGTTCGTAGTCAGTCAGATATGGTGTGGAGTGCAGATGATGTTCTTGAACCTTGTTCTCTGGAAGCATTGTAACCTTTGTGTTAAGTATTATTGTGGTTGTAGTTGTTTTAGTTCAGTTTATGTTTTAGCCTGTGTCTAGTGGTAGATGGCCTTGTGTAGGAATTCCTGGTTACTATCTCCTAGCACGGGGGGTGAGCCTTTGGGTATCACATGGTTGGGTGGAACGTGCACCTTAATCCATTGGTTTTCTTCTTGTTCGTGTCGACGAGATTTCCAGTTGCAGAGCTCGTGGGATCATGTTCCTTGTCATGCTTCATTCTCTATTGTTCTTGTATTTTATTACCCCTCATTGTTATCAAGGTGGAATTTGTAATATGTAATTATGATTATTGGATTTATCTCATTCGGGGAATGAGCGTTGTAATCTTATTATAAATTAATTGTTATTTGAAACCAAGTGGTATCTCTTACTCTTTGATGCAAAATATTATGTATGGAATGTATGTGAACTTAATTGTTAAGTAAATCAAATGTTATATTTTAATTCATGTTTCTTGTTTAGGTTTAAGTAACCCAGTCTCGTAACCTTAGGGGTTGTTGGAAATTGGTTAGTGAACTTACATGTTATTGTTCTAAAAAAAAAAAAAAATTAGTTCGTTTGTGTAGTAAATTGCAACTTCCCCTAGGGTTGTGTGGCGGGGCGTTACAATACATATGGTTGTGATTACAATGTTTATATTGTGTTTAGATTTGGTTTTATATTATCCTTCCAAAAAAAGTTTGATGTTTATAATATTTTGATTTACCTTTGGATTTTGTAGACACTAAATATCACATACACTCATATCCATACCATGGTCCCCACCTGAACACCTAACATCCACTTATTAACAAAATTCATGATACCTTAATTCCTACACTTTATCAAAATCAAATTAATTTTTCTTTTCAAACCTAAAATGATCAAGGCCTAAACTAATTAAAATATTTATTGTAAAAATTTCCATAGTAAAGTACAAAATAGAGAAGGGCATGTCAACCCACAAATCATGAAGGTGTAGGGACAAAACCAAGAGACCCATCAAATAGGATTGTAGCAATCATATATAGACAAAATTGATTAAGAAAACCTACCATAAATGAAAAAAAACCTAAAAAGAAGACATATATTACATATTTTTTGAGTGCCCATTTATTACATATATATAGCAAAAACTAGCAGAGGGTGAGGGACATGAGTGAGGAGAAACAACATTTCCTTATGTGCCTCCATTGTTTCTCCATACAATAGAGCACACAATTCTATTTTATGTCCATTGATTGTATTATCCACTAAAGATTCATCCCATTCTTGCAAGGTTCATTTCAAAGAAATTCAAACACAAAGGAAACTAGAGTTTTCCTTTAAAACTTTGTGTCTAAACAAACACCCAACAAAATATTTTTCATTATGTAAGTTATCATCCTGAATGGCATTGTTTAGAGAATGGTCCAAAAAGAACTTATAAAACATAATCCACTACAAACTAAGCAACTAAACCATAATTTTGAAGAAGATCCATAGCATTAAACAAAAATAAAGACACTACCTAAGAGAGAGACATTAACTAGAGAGTTTCATATAGAATTTGGTCACCTACGGTCACCCAAATTACTAACTCCACACGCCAGCAATCAATCTTGAAAATTTTCTTCAGCATTTTGAAAAAAAAGTCCCAAACTCTAAATGTACTCCCTTTTTGGGATGGGATGAATGCTCTCCTATTGATCAAATCGGCCTCCATTGTTACTCGAGTAGAATAAATTAACCAAATATTTAAATGAATCATTCTCTCACAAATATTGAAATAAATTAAAATAAATCCAAGTATTTAATCTATTATTCCTAGATAATTCAATGAAAATTATGATAAATTAGTTTATATATCAATCAAATTATTTAACATATTTAATCAAATTAGATAAAAATTGAAAATAATTCAATCAATTCATTGATCAAAATAATTAAGAAATTTCATTAAATAAATAAATTAGTTAATTAGGTAATAATAGTAGCCACATTTTAATTGGGTTAAACTCATGATACATGATCAAATCCTAGCAATTTATCCATCATATAAAAAATCTATAAATTGAGATCAAATCCATCATTTATCGTCTCAATTTTGAGCAAGTATATTTTATCTAGTTGGGCAATAAATGTTTTATCATTTGCAAGATATATCCATTTGTCAATATGTATTTCATTATAATTTTAGTTCATTTTTTGTGTAATTCATCTTTTCACTCTATTAGAGGTGATTTTTTAATTCAATTTGAAGTCTACATTTATTTTCCTCAATGTCTCATTTATTTAAATTCAATGCTTACAAATTGACATGCTTGGTGGGATGCAAACCCACAAATGCTCGGTTACATTTTATATTTTATACTATTAAAGTATTTGATTTATGCTTTATTTGTTATTTAATCTATGTTGATCACATTTTTCTATAGAAAAATTTGATTCTTGCGTTAAGAAAAGAGAATTTCATTATTTTTAATGTTTTTATTGGAATAATGTTTGAGATTCACGAGCTTATTTTCTAAGGAGTTGAGTGGTTGGTCTATTTCTCTCTGATTTAGTTCCCAATACAAGAAATACAAGAAATATAACTATATATCATGCACATCATCAACATACACATAAAATATCACACCCATCATCAACACAACTAATAGTTCCCATATCATATTATCTATGTTCTCATACAAATGTGTCTTCAAATACATCAAAGCACTCATGAGTAAATCCACTCTGTAGAGCATACACACAACTAAAAAGGTGCCTCTAAGGTATTTGTCTCCTATATCTATCCTCTTCGCCTATCCTTCTCTATGGATATGTTCCACTCATATCTACCACCCTGAGGTGATCCATGTCTCAATCCTTGTCAAGGTCACTCCTCCTCTCTACCTATATCCTTTCTCAATGAGCTAGATCTATCACTGCTACTCCCCAAAACACCTACATTTAAATATTAAAAAAATGTTTAATAAATCATACAACATTGATTAAAACTAACTAAACTCTAATGATATTAAATCTATTTTCCTCCAACATTACAAATAATTTTTAATTGATCTAGTTGAAGGAGATCCATGTCAAGATATAGTGAAAAATTATGGGCATAACAATTATATATATTTTTAACATATATAATATGTATGGTTGGATTAGTGAGATATTTATAACAAGTATGCAATGAAGTCAAACTTTATTAGATTTGATTCTTAATATGAGATATTTATTTTTCTTTCCAATCTATAATTTTTTGATGTTCTTGGCTATATAATTGAAGTTCATTTATGTTAGCAAATATTACATTAAATATTTTTATCCCCAATTATTTTCAAATAATTTTATACTTTAATCTTTGTATTCTTATTCTTTCTTTCATCGTTTCATTTAAAATTTGAACCATATAAGGATGCTATGTTATAGATTATAGTTGTTTTCCAATTCTTTTTAAATTGTTAATAGTATGAAAATATTATTGATAAGTAGATGAATTATTACAAGTTCTATTTTAAATTTGTATTCTCTTTATCTAGATATATTATTTACCAAAGTATCATTGCTTTTTTAGGTGTACTGTATATATATAACATGGAAAATGCATATCATGTTCCACCTATGCCAGATTCTTTGTTTGCAAATACTAGTAATGAGATAAAAAAATTTGACAGATTCATTAGCACAGGGTGCAAACCCGGGGATATATAGTGAACCATGCATGTTAATATTGCATAGTCTAGAAAAACTAAAAGATGAACTTGAGAGGCCTAGTGCATATTCCCTAGATAGAGTGACTATTATTCTTTCTTGCATGTGGGAAGAAGTACATGGTGACATTTCCCTTAAACAAATACAAGATAGTGTCACCAAAGAAATGATAAAAGCCACTTGTTTTCCATTTTATCAAAATGTGTGTAAGGTTAGGGGATATCAGGTCACTAGATATATCGATCATGCTATGGCCTCATTGATCTACCCACGATTTCTCGCAGCACATGGTCTATACCCAAACAATGACTAGATTCCATTATATTTTGTTCAGCAGTTATATGCTGAGGTCCATTTGGGCCTCATAGTTAACTACCTAGACATTCCACCATATGTTGGTCAGGGGCGTGGTAGGATTGTTGATAGGCCCACCTATCGTCGAGCAAATAGACCACCCTAGTGTTTAGGGTATTGGTTGGTGACAGGTCTCTTGCTCTCACCCCAGCTCTATCCCCAATAGCAGATGAGGTTGTCGTTGTTTCCCAAAAGGAAGCAATTGACACTGAAGGTGACATTGCAGCTACCACCACTAGGATATCTGATGATCGTGTAGGTCAGTATTTGATATCCAGACATTCTCGATCCACACCATTTTCAGCACAGTGGACTACCATGGATCCTTTTACAGTGGCTGGCATCCCTACTCCTACACAGCTTGATGCACTTCTAGGAGATATGTCATGCATGACTCTGCATTGTTTGGCTAAGGACCTGTTGGAGGCATATGCCCACATTGCATTAGACAATGGGATCGGTATAGAGCATGTTAGAGAGAATTTGAGATTCAGAGGTCGTTCAATTCTAGGATCCCATCACTCTCAGTCAAGCACTAGTGCACATCAGGATCCACCTACAGTTCATACGGCAGCTGTACAAACTATGGTTTTTACTAATATGTTGATTGGTTCTATTTCATCATCACCGATGCCATCTCACCTTCATAGTCCTCTTCATTCATCATTTATGGCACGACATGGGATAGATTAGATGGATGCAAATGTTGATTCATCACTTGATTGTTTGGTGCATATGGTGGAGGTGACTATTCCGGAGGACTTAGGTCATCCGATATCAGATGATGTGCATGTATGTGTGCATGTGCATGTTTCAATTCTTTTTTCATTATTTTTTTAATTTTTTTTTAACTAGATATTCATGTAAGTTGATATATATGTGTATATATATTGTTACAGGTGGACATACCTCATATCACTCCTAGCCTTGGTCTAGATTGTGTGCATGATCGATGTGACTCTGTGGATGAATCTGCTATTAGTGGACATGTGAGTTTTACATTTTTATATAATCACACGTGTATATGTACATGCAATATATTTATGTATGCATAGATCTAGATTGATATTTTAAAATACAAGTTCATTTAAAAATAACTTTCATAAAATTTATTTAATATAAATTATATGTATTTAACACATCTTGTACACAATTTTATTTGCAAGGCTCAGCACATCCATCAGAGTAGGACCGTTCTCATTCAAATGGCCATTCGTCTAGGAGTAGACATTCATATTAGGCCATGCATTCTAGATTTATGATCTTTACCACATGTATTTGATTATATGATGATCTTTAATAGTATTTGATATTTGATGATCTCTAACTTACATTTGCTTATATGATATACATACATTTGCTTATTTGTTGATCTTTAGTATTCGACATTTGATGATCTTTAATTTACATTTTTCTTTATGATATGTACATATATTTTCTTATATGATATATGCATACATTTTCCTCTTTGCTTATAATATGTGTTATGTTTATATGTATTGAATCCCTTTACATATATGTGCATGTGTTTGCTTATGGTTTAAACATGTTTACACATAATATATGTATGCATTTGCTTTAAATATTCAATATACATACATGTTTTCTTATTTTATGATCTCTTACAACTTACATTTCCTCATATTCAATATACATTTGATCTCTAGTAGAATTTTAGGGAAATCAATGCCACTTTATAATTAAGTTCATTCATGTTGATCACAATAAATATTTTTTTTTAAATGACTTAAGAAACATGAACCATTGAGTTGAGAACAAGATATAATCTTTTTGACAAGTAACTTGAAATTCAATTCAAATTATATCGAGCTATTATACATTTTTTACAAGTAACTTGAAAGTCAATTCAAATATAATTAAGAAAATTTAATTCAAATTATACCTCTATTATACATTTTGGACAACTAACTTCAAACTCAATTCAAATATAATTAAGAAAATTCAATTCAAATTATACCTCTAATATACATTTTTGACACTTTAACAAAATTCTAAAATTACTAGATATGTTGCACGCATACCTATGAATTAAATAACAACAAACTCCTGATAAAATAACTTGTTTTGTTTACTACTTGATTCATTTAAACTGGATCTAGTTATTCCATGTGCATGAATAATTTTTGTGATTCATGAGCACATATTTTGTGGAAGAGTTTTGCACATTTATCAAGGAGGCAAATAATTGTTAGACTCGACAACTTTTCATTTTTATCAATCAAAGAGGAGCAAATTTGGAGGATATTTGAAAACTAAAGTTGGTAGAGGACTGTTTTAGGAATCATCTTTTAAGTTGAAGAAAATGGGACAACAGAAAAATAAATCTCAACAAGAATTGATGTCAAAGAGAACAAAGTGATGATCAAAACTTGAAGAGTGTCATGAGAAAGAAGTACAAGGTACATTAGCTTGTTTCTTCTCTCTCTCTCTCTCCTCCTCAAAATTAATGTGTGTTTAGGACTTTTACTTTGAAGGTTTCTAACCATCATTGCACTTGAATGACTATAAATACTTTTAAATGTCCTCAAGTCATCTTGGTCATGCAAGTTGCAATGTTTAGATGATCCTTGACTCCAATTCCTTAAGCCAATTCTTTTTATTTCAATATTTGTGTTTTGTGTCTTTGATCTTTTATTTTCATCACTTCAATGTTCTCAAATTATTTTTATGTTTTATGCTCTAGGGATTCCTCAAGCTGGAGTCGAGACAAATCTAGATATTGGATCAAACGAATCCATTGAAGAACACATGGACCTTGAAGTTAGGGAGGAGACCCAAGTTCAAACAATGCTTGCTAGAGAGGGGTCAAGATCACTTCCTTCTACTGGTATGGATGAGCATATAAAACTAGCACAAACTTCTCTCACTTATAGCTCATCATGTTTTATCAGTTTGTTTGCTTGCATACATAAACTTCACTTATATATTTAACATCAACTCTCACTTTTGTTTGCAAAATATTTTGTGACATATGTGTAGGAAGGGCTCAACAAGCAGGAAGTTTTCATGCTCAAGTTGAGCCAAATCTAGACATTGGATCAAATGAATCCGCTCAATAATGCATGGTCCTTGAAGATACAGAGGAGGCACAAGTTCAAACAATGCATGTTGGAGAGGGGTCAGGATCACTTCCTCCTATTGGTATGGATGAGCATATAAAACTAGCTGAGAAGGTGGGGAAACAAATTTCTCATAGAAATTTAGATCATTTAATTGAAATGGATATGGAAAAACTCAAATATTATGCCAACCAGCCTTATAATAAGAGAAAGAGGTCAATGAATATATCTATAAATATAATGATCAATCATCATTTCAATCATCTTGATACACTTGAAAAAACCCAATTGTTATCACGTTTACTTCTTTGTGATGAGCTCAAAGAGTCATTACAATTGTTGGATGTCCATTTAGCATCAAATAAGAAGAAACACATGGGATTACAAAAGGATATTGTTCAAAATGTTAAAAAGGGTTTAGATTCCATTGGGAAAGGATCTCAAACTATGGATAAGGCCACTACAAGAAGGGTGATGTTGACATCTATTGTACATTAAGATAT
>VDFB02117001.1:0-10347 GCA_007258455.2 Sequoia sempervirens | reverse complement strand
AGATAGGTGGAGTTGCGAAGTGGAAAAAATAAAAATATTTCTAGGGCACTATTTCAGGGAGGTTGGGTGTTATGGTCTTGGAGGAAGATTGTATTGTTGGAAAATTTCTAGAACTTTGTGAAGACGAAACCCTTCACAAGGAATATCATCTTCAGACTTGAGAGATACTCCCTGAGTCATTGCTGATAATTTACAGTCAGGGATTATGCAAGTCCTTTAATTGGTTTTTTTAGATTTATAAGGAATTTTATTTTGGAATCCTGTATTTCCAATATGGGAGACTATAGGCTTATTTTATGAATATATAATCTTCTAGGAATGAACAAAAACTAGTATTATGAAGAATGAATTCACTAGGAAATTAAATAGAGGTTGTCTAATCTACACCGTATGAGGGAAATATTATATCCATTTACAACATGGGATCCATATTAATTAGCAGATTCATTGAGGTCAAAATATTTGGCATTTCTTGGGAGTTTCTACTCTATGCAAGGTATTATCATAGCTAATTACTTCAACCAATTGGTGCAAACAAATCAAATGGTGATTAAAGAAACATAAGGAGTCTATAGAGTTGTGGCAAGTAATTGATAGGAAGTTTAAATGTCACCTTCAACCCACCCTTCAACCATCATTATAAAGGGGATATTATTTGATTAATGGTTTATAATAAAGACTATGTGTTATCTAATGATTTTGGTCGATGATGTTGAAGCTAAAGAAATTGTGGTATAATTGAATCAACATATTTTATTACCAAGGAGTTGTGGCACTTCTTGAAGATACAAATTAGACTTTGGCCCCTTTGGTTCCAAAGAGATTTCAGTCATAAGTAATTCATGGCATATTAAGATAGATGATAAATGTCGATATTATGAATACTCAATATTTGATAATATTGGTGAGTTATAGTGTCGTGTAAAGTTTGGAAATTTTAAGGAAGAAAAAATAATAGTATCAACTCTTTCTGGTGTCTATCGATACATATATGTTGTTTTCTCTTCCATAGGAGTTTAACATACTTTTGTTCAAGGTTTTAAGGCACCATACAAGGGAATTTATCGTGGGGTATTAAAAGAGTTTTCAATAGTCTTGAAGGGTGTCATTAATTTTCACTTGAAGACTGATGTAGAAGATATTTAATACCATCGTGAGAGTAAGGGAGTCAATGTTGATCCTTATTGACATCCAAGAAGTATCAATGAAGACAAGTAAGAAATAACATCTTCTAATAGCATGTCATAATAATTCCAAAGGCCGCTACAATTTTGGAAAGCTGCCTTATCTTTCTTTATCTATCATTGTTTTTCCTTATGGTTTATTTGCTAGGCGATGAATTCATAAGACTTGTGAGACTCTTGAGAGGAAAGTCAGTATTTTAAGCCATGATAGCATATGATCTAGAGGCCACCATGGAAAGGTGGAAAGCACTAAATATGTCACAAGATAATAAGCTTGCAAATGATATAGACTTAATGTTAGTACTTATCAATGCTAGGCATTAAGGTTTCCTTGTATTTCATCTTGGAAGACCTGAATATGGAACTCAATTCTTTTAAGTTGCAGGGAACAAATATAGAAGGTCTAAATATAAATATTTTTTCTCTCTTAATATTTAGTTTATGGTGAACTTGGTGTATTTGTTGGTAGTAAATACTATAGCTGTATTGAAAGTAAATTTTGTTGGCATTCTTTATACTCGGTGCATACAAATTTATGAGAATTCTGGAAATGAACAAACTGCATTAAGTATTATCTTTTTGGTATAGTTTTGTTTGATAATTATCTTTTGAATTGGTCAATTGGACTTAAACTGTGGTACAAGGCCTAAAATGATTAATTGGTAAATTTGTTAAAAATTTGGTGTAAAACTAGGTAAGGAAAGTTCAAAATAGGGTAAGGCATTATGACAACCCACTAAGAAAAAGAAGGAACGAAGGATAAAGGACACCAATAAAAGTGAGGAGGGCACTGCTAAAATAGAAAGCCCTAAAAAAATAGGAGAAATTTCCAATCACTCTAAAAGATCCTAAAGCAATGAGCAATAGGAAAAGTGACCCTGAGCAAGAGAATGAAGAAAGGAAGGAAGAAAACTTTGTACCTAACCTCAAGCATAATCAAGAAGATAACCAAGAATGTATCTCTAAAACTGATAATGAACAGGAGTGTGATGAGTTAGAAATAATAGATACAAGAAACATTTCCTAGAAAACAACCAAACTACTAGAACAAGTTGAAAATGAAAAGAAAAAGAAAGGTCAAAAATCAAATAAGAAAAGTGGTATGTGTAGGATCATGATGGGTCAAAAAGTGGTGATATGATGGGGTATGTGTAGGGTATGTGGCTGACAACATTTTTTTACCCAAAATTGATGAAATGAAAAGGGTTTTTAAAGGATATTCTCAACTTTCCACCAATATAAATTATGCTTTACTTTGAATTTAATAAATTATTATTATTTACGTACTTTTTCTATATGAATACGACTAAAGATCTAGATTGATTAAGAAACATGGGTAACACCATGGAGAAGTAGGTAGCATTTTTGAATCGAAGCTTTTAATAATGTCACATTCTATACTTTTCATACTATAGGATTTAAAAATTGAATTTCATGAAGTTTGACCAGGTTAAGGTGGTCAGACATACGAGTTTTTTATATTTTTTAAAAGTTGCAATAAAAAATTATAATTAATTATTTATGTGGAAAAAAATTATAAAAAAATATACATCACATCGGACCTTGAGTCCTCTATTTATATCTAAAATCTTATAAAAAAATATTATCATTTTATTGTGGTTAGGGTGGTCAGATAGACACCTACTTATTTTTTCCCTAAAATTTAAGTACTGTTGCATTGAAATTTCAAATTTTCACCAAATAGATTTTATTTTTTTAAATAAACCTAGTCGTTTAGAAACTACATTCAATTTTCTATAGATTCTATTCTTACATATTTTTAAGATAATATAGATAACCTATTCAAATTTTTATGCCAAGTTGCTTAACTCTGATTTTTCTGAATTTTTTACCACTTAAGGGCCTTTTTTTTTCCTTGATGATCCTGCACATGCCCAAAGGTGAGACTAATTTTCTCAAGAGAAGGGCATCAAAAGCATCAAAAATTTCTTACAAGGAACAAAGGGAGGAGAGCACTCCCTCGACAAGGATCCATGAATATAACAACATGGAATGTTAGGGGCTTAAATGCCCCTAATAAAAGGTACTTAATTAAGCGCTAGATAGAAAGAGTAGAGGCTAATATAATACTATTGAAAGAACATAAGATAGAAGAAGTGGATAGCCAAATCTTCTTTCTCGAAGGATTGGAGGAATCATTCTCAAAAGCATTTGGTATAGTGTCATGACCAAAATTTTACGCTAGAAAACCCAACAATTTTTTTATTTTTTTTTTAAACAAACAACTTAAGTTCTTCACCAAACATTCACACATCATGCCCTCCATGCACTACATGACCTCTAATATCCTACACTTAAAATAAACAATAACAAAATTGAGCACAAATCACAACACAGTTTAGCTAGCAATAGATTATTGTTGTCAAGCTCTCCTAGCTAAGTTTATAGACGTATATATAGAAATTGAATTGCAGAATGACATATAACAAAATAATCACTTACCGTAAACAAATATCACCACGCTCATCCACAACAATAGCACGTCGATGATTTGGAGTGACAAGCACCTGTAGCAACCATCAAGATAGTAGTTAAACTACATACAAGTATCATGGAAATTTTTAATAATAGACCATAGAAGAGCAAATATAATGTCAAATTTACTAATTTGTCACATACGTCTTCCAAAGGATGAGAACTAGCTATTGCTACAACAAATCCATGGTCCTTCGTGCCATGAACATCGCTAGGGCTATCTAATGTCAACATCTGAAAATTAAACAACAAATATGAAGTTTTTTTTATCACTTTCATTAGTTTCTTTATTTAATTAAAAGCATAGACAAGGCAGTGAACTATTTGAAAAAATTTCAAAGAAATGTGGTTTCATGGTGATGGAATGCCATGCCAAGAAAATTTCTATGGATTGTCTTTATGTCTATTTCTAGATGATTATAAGGTAGTTATCAGGGTCTTTTGAAGGTATATAACTATATATTTCCATGGTATCCATAAAGAATGGAGAACTTGTTGATATTCATTGAATGTTACAAGAGGGCTTATTAATAGACCTCATGATGACAAATATATTTCACCTAATTTATACAAACTTGTAGTGGATAAGGACCTTTATTCTCAATATGGAAAAATTGAAACATTGAAAAATATATATGTTAAGAGTTTCATAATGTAGGGTGAAACACCTACATTGGCAAAGAGGATGCAATCTCATGTAGAAAGGGATAGCCATAGTAAAAATTTAATGACAGTCATACCAATAATGTAATGGGTAGTCACTTTTAATAATGGTAAGTTTTTGAATAATGAAGGAAAACCTTAAACCATGCTCATGAATTAGTATCAGTCACTATACAAAAAGAATAGTGAAAACCATTGTGATGAAAGAAGTGAAGGGTTATATTCTTGAGCATTCATGAAGAAAAGGAATTCATCAAGCTGATAATGGAGGAAAATCTCTTCACAAAAGATAGTCAAGTCTTCAAGACAATGACCTCCTTGACAA
Organism: Sequoia sempervirens; assembly: GCA_007258455.2. Taxonomy (NCBI): domain Eukaryota; kingdom Viridiplantae; phylum Streptophyta; class Pinopsida; order Cupressales; family Cupressaceae; genus Sequoia; species Sequoia sempervirens. The sequence continues at coordinate 5,679 of VDFB02117001.1, read as the reverse complement.
TAATTCATAACTAGACAGTGATCTTGAAGGAAGTCTTGACGACTATACAATGACCCCTATGAAAGAGATAGAACATGAAGATAAAAGAGGTAGTCTAAGAAGGTAAATGCAAGGACAATGACAGTCCTATGGGAAGGAAAACAAGGATAGTCATTAATGACTACGATAAATATATAAATAACCATGATTTAGGATTCTTAATTTTTCCTTAACATAAAATTTATGACTGTGATTTTAAATGATTGCAATATTCTTGAAGGAAATTGATCTAATGCAAAATTGGAAAAAGTTGAACTCCACTTGTGCATGATCAAATTTTTTTTTAGTATTTTCGACATTTCTTTCCATGCATATTCTAAAAATAGCAATTCGCATCTCCAACTGGAAGCTACAGCCATAAGGATATCTTCACTTAACATTTATGTTTGCACTTTGAGATAGTTAAATAAATTAAATGATTTATATTTTATCATTTAATTTTTTCAACTTTACAATATGTAATGCAAGGCATAAATATTAAGATTTATATCAAATGGAATTTTGAACTTACAAAACATGAACCCATGCATAATTCTAAAATCCACCACCACACTAGCATATTTTTTAAAAATCTAACATGACCACCCTTGAGGATTGTATCATTGAGCCGACCACATGATTGCTAGTTATCTTGACTTAAGAGTCAAGGTCACGGGAGATGAATAAAGCATAATGATTAAATCAAAATCATTAATAAAAATTACCTTATGTCAAATTAAGGGTAGACAAACATCCTTCAAACCCTAATCACTTATCAACATTCTTCATTTTGCACTGTTTGGAGAGGAAACTTCTATGCCACCATGCACTGTGGAGAAAGAGGGCTTTGTTGAAACTAACTGAGAGTTGAAGTTGAGACTTTGTAGAGAAATATGGAAGCAATGCCGAGATCTTTATGAAAAAAACTCGAACTATGGGTAAGTTGCCTTTACAAAGGAAACTCTCGAATCATTGCTTTTAATCTTCAACTTGTTTTAAGTAATGAGTCTGTGTAAAAGAAAAATGCAACTTATTTTGGAGCTGTGACCATCATACTATTATTTTCATGCATTTCTTTCCATTTTCTGCAAGTAAAACGAGGAAAACCTTGAATTTTATGTTGTGGATTCTATTGCTTTTGTATGTGGAGGCCGCAACTTCATTATTTCTCCTCTTGAAAGAATTTTTTTCGGCTTTTCACATCTCACATTCTATGTATTCTTCTTTTGCTAGCATTGCAACACCCTTTTCAACCTATGGCTGTAGACATTCTTCTCCATTGTATGCTCGAGGGTTTCATTTACTACATGCTTGATGGCCATCTTTGTTACTTTCTTTTATTGATGTATATTACCCATGGTGGCCTCCATTTACCTCATTCTCATTCTTTACCTTGCAAAAGAATGGGTCTTTGGAAACCTAGGCCATTGAAACCTCAGGCTATGAATGTATGTTGTATTTCTTGGTTTTGCAATTCATTCCCTAGTTTCCATTTTCCTTTATGCTGAGGGTTTAGTTCTTTATGTAGGCTGCGGGCTTCTTCATGATGCATGGGTCTTTTTACTATCACATCTTGATAAAAGATTCACTGCCTTTCCTTCACCATGCTACTTGCTTGACTATGTTTAGAACAAGGAGTTTCTTTCATGCTTGAATAGGATTGTTATTGCTTTGAAAACCATTGTTTATGACCTACGGCTACATTTTCCAAAAAATATTCATCGTGAGTCTTTCTGGTTGCTCCTCAATTTGTAAAAAATAACTTTCAGTCATAGTCTATCTTCCATTAATAAAGAATACTCTTCATACAAATGAAAATTAGGGTGATGCTTCCCTCCTTAAGAACTCTTTAAACTTCATTGATCTAAAGTTAAGTGGCTACTACTCAATTACTATTTGATGAATTGTATCCATAGCACTATAAACATTGTCTATCTATCTTTGGCACCTTTAAATCTATCCCTGCATTATTTGTTGATCTTTCATTCATAAAATGGCATTGTCCCTTCCATTACTTAATCATTTCTTCTTTAATGACTACAATCCATTATGCTTGGTGAGCTTATACTGGATTCAATATGTATCTTCAGTTACCTTCAACACATAATGGTTGTCATCAATGCATTTGCATTTCTACTTGCATGGTTATCATGATTTTGCTTACTCTGTCAACATTTTGTGCTTTATGCTTCTGTGGGAGCTTCCTAACTTTATGTTTCTCAACAAAAGATTGAATAAAACTCATTTTTTGTAGCTTTCCCTACTTTTATATGAAAGATAAGAAGAAAGCTTTTATTTTGCTATGAATGATAAAATCCTTATGCTCCTCCTCTAGCTTGTGTGAAGGATGCTGAAAAAACTCTCCTTCATTTGACATATTCTCTCTTTTTGAATGACATTGCAACTTTACGCTTTAAAGACTGTACAATGCCTCATTATCTCTATTACTCACTGTCCTATACCCTATGGAGGACTGCCACCCTAGCATTTGGAACATCACTATCTTTAGTTGCTAATTGTTCTTTATAAAATGCTCCATTTTTGTTGAATACAAATATGTTTCTTTGTTATGTCCTTGATTCTTTTGATGAGGACTCTTGATGATGATTTGCAATACAATGCAAAATATGGGAATTTTTCCCTTATTATGATGTTGAAGTTAAATTGTTCCTCTTGAGTTTTCTATAGATTGTGTATGTGCTTTGGAGTTGTGAACACTTGAATGCATGAATACTTTGTTTCTCTTCAATGTAAAGAGGCTCTATGCCTCATCAAAATATGAATAAAAATGAAAGAAAGAACTGAAACAAAAGATGAAAAATGCAATCAATGCTCTTTTGACATGCTTCTTTGATCATTCTATTAAATGATGAGAAAAAGTTAATTTGCTCAATCTATTTTCACCATGCTGAATTAGACTTCTTGATGACAGTCCTAGATGATAACTGCTTCTTTGATGCTTAAATAACTCTCATATATGATGTGAATGAGAGGTGTCCTTTTGATATGTTGGTCTCAACCCTTGTGGGAGCCTGTTTTGCTCCACATATCTAATAAAAACAATCTCGAACATAATGAACCTGTTCCTGCACATTGAAACAAACATGTTAGTAAAATAAAAGAAGCTGAAAGCTTCCATTGAGTTTTGTGTTCCTTGATTATCAGCCTTTGTAACTCAATCATCTAGTGAATGCCTGATTGCATGTACGTTACATTCATGTTGGTAGTGTAGACATGAAGTAGAATGCAATTCATTATTGCTTAGAGTAAATCTCTAACGTCATTCCTTTACAAACTTGCAAGTTCATGGAGCGTGGAAACGAGTCTATAGCTTGGAGATGCAACAACTAAAGACATCAAGCGAAAGTGATTCATCATCACAGGAAATGATGAATTGCTTCTCTTCTTTGTATTTACATTATCTTCAGTAGTGTAGCTTATCATTGAATTTTGTATTCATTATTTGATTATCATAATCAAATTTAGTTACTCTTACGGCTTGTGCGAGATTTCGGTGTTTTTACAAAATGAATAAAAAGCATTATTATGCAAATTTCCAATTTTATGTTTCAAATACTTGCACAATAAAAATGTAATTCAGATGTAATATGATCTTTATGATGAACAATGAATACTTTAGCAGCAAAACTTGAAATTTTTTGTACCTATCAATGATGAATTCGATTCAGCTCTACCTGTTTGAGCTCGTAGTGAAAAATAGGTAACAAATTGGCAACCTCTGTGGAGTGTTTGTCTACTAAAGACAATACACCAGTTTATAGCTTATCCATTGGGCAAGGAGTCCTTTCTTTGCTCTGTTTTAATTTAGAAAACTGTAACTCAACTTCAAAACACATAATACTGAAAAAACTACTACAACTCTGTTGAAGAAAGAGTTTGGAAAACCAGGTGCAACAATTGCACTTTATTGAAAACACAAGAAAATTGAAATGAAATGTGCTAGTAGGCACTTATTGAAAGAAAAACTGAAAATCCTACCCTACCCTACACTAACCAATAGTGTTAGTGCTCAGACATGACCATTCACTAGTTGTGAAAAATATCTACCCTTTCTTAACAACAGAGGATGCTTCAAATCCGTAAGATTAATCAAAAAGAAGTATAGAAATTTGATTAATTGCTGCTCCTTTTGTTAAAAAACTGTTGTCAGCATAGTTTGGATCATCATAAAAAGCATACCTTCCTTATCTGACTAATCATTAAAGACGATAGTCTAAGGCATATGGATAAGATTAACCTGTTGCTGCTCTATAGTTGCAATCACATGCCTTGACAAAATTATGACTTGTTGTAATTCTGTAGACCCCTCCTTGGACAAATATCTGATCGAACACCCTTTAGAGAGCATAAAACTTGGCCTCTTATTGCTGTTTTCATGCTTATATACTATTGTCTCTTCATCCAAAGATGATATTTCATCTTCTATCTCAATTTCAATTGGGTCTGAAGGAGTCGGTTCATATGAATGAAATGAAAGAATGCTTGCTTCCTTGGCCTGAACAGGCTGATTGCATACTGCTGGCTCATATGGTATTAGCTTATTATCTATGTGAGAGCAAAAAGTCTCTATGATGCCTGAAAAAATATTCTCATCTAACTCATAACTATGCATTAAATTTAGATTATTTTTATCATTTAGTTGCTCCATACCAAGCATAGATGCTACTGTGCATGTGATATCCTCATTTTCATCAACAAATTGAGGAAGTTCATCAAATAAATCAAAAAATTTTGAGCTTCACTTTCAATTTTCTCTACATAAACATGCTCAATTTGCTCTTGTTTATCATCTAAGCTTGAAACAAAGGATTCAAGGTCATTCCAAAATGAATACTCATCAGATCTTTCTTGTCCCCTTGATAAAAAAGGAGTGGTTTTTACCTCATGAACTGTCCTTTCCTCATGTTCATTTTCCTCTTTCAGTTGCTCGAAGACTTGATTATTACATTGGTAGTCTTCAATCAACAACTCATCAGATTTTTTAATCTCTTCTTGCTCATCCATCTCAATAAAAGAAGGGAGTTCATCGAATAAAAACATGAAATCATTGTGCTTGATACCTTTTTCAAGCTCCTCAACCTCTTGTCCTGATTGATCATGTTCATTCACCTCCTGCTACAAGTTTTCTTTGCAAATGGTATCCAAACATGCATGTGTATGTTGGATCTCTTGAGATGACTATTCATGAAGACTCATAGCTGGATTTGTTACCTGTACGTGTCTTTGCAATAAAAGAGGATTTTTGAAACTTGGAATGGGAGCCTCTTGAACTAGATTTGGCATTTTGAAGTCAGGATGCTTGGTCCAAGAAGGCTGCCATGGCTGTTCAGTACCTTGATGATTTGGTTCAGGCTCTTGATATGATTGAAAATGAGGGTTCATGGGTTCCTATAGGGACTGAGCTATTGAAGTAGAGGGAACTTGAGGAATCTCTTGAATTTCTTGAAGGAAAATAGGCTCTTCATGTGGCTGACCTTGAGGATTAACAAATTCAGGTTGTATCAGCATAGGTTCTTGTATTGGTAAAACATCTCTAAAACTTGGAACCTTGATTTTAAAAGGGTCAAGAGACTCACTTTGCTTGAAACTTGGGAATTTAAAATTACAAACCTCCTCCTAAATAGGCTGACGTGGAGTATA
>VDFB02117000.1:0-40694 GCA_007258455.2 Sequoia sempervirens | reverse complement strand
TATTACATTTTAAAATATTTTTGAAATTAGATATTAGACGCCAATTGGATATCCAAAACAAATCAGATATCTGATTTATAGTACTTTTTCTTGGGCATTGCTATGGAGCAATGTACTGACACCCAACCCAAAAAAAAAATCCAACTCAGGATTTTCACATTTTTTAGCGAGTTTAAAATGCTACTTTTTTCATGTTGCCACTTTTTGGTCCATCATGATCCTGCACATACCTAGGTCTAAATCAGGTAGTTGTTGTTGCTAAGGTGGATCACTCCTTTTTGCGAAGGCCATACACTTATGATTGGGTCAAGTGTTCTTTTCTTTAGAAAATTCCTATTTCCTTTTTGATAGGTTAATTATGATTTGATTAGATGGGTTATGAAGCACTTATTTCAAACAAATATCTTTATGAGTCAAGTACAAGTGCCGAAACAAATATGATTTTGTATTCCAATGTAAAACTACAAAGAATGGAAACAATTCTTTTCAACACATAAACTACTATGCAGGGTCAATTAAAATGAAAAAGCTTACTCTATATTAGTTAGATACACAACTAATAAAATGATCTAAAGTGACTTATTTATCCTAGAGGAACTAAGTATATAGTATACAAAGAAAACCAACAAACCCACAACTACCCCTATTTTGAAGGAGTTTAGTTTTCTCCCCTTCCTGATCTCGCTAATATTGTCTAATTATTTTAAAGATATGAAGGGTCATAACACAACTTTATTCAACCCAGTAAATAGCTTGGTTAATGAAACTTGACAAAAGCAACAAAAAAATTGCTACATTTGGCATTTCATGTTGAATGAAGAGTGATGACAATAATCTACTTATATTTAATAAAACACTATTATAGTTTTACCAACATATACTATTGTATGCTTGCATGGCTTCTTAGCTAATATATGAGGAGATAGAGATAGATGGAGAGAGAACGCAGAGAGAGAGATAGAGATATATAAACAGAAAAAGAGAGATGGAGATATATGGGAAGAGAAAGGAAGAGAGGTGGGAGATAGAGAATGATGGATAGGTAAATATGGAGGGGAGATATGGTGAGAGAGGAGAGGGGAGACAGAGAAGGGAGGGAGAGAAAGGATATAGATAGAAAGAGATAGAGAGGAGTGAGAGGGAGATAAAAAGAGAAATAGAGATAGAGATATAGAGTAGAGAGATGGAGGGATAGATGGAGTGGGAATGATAGAGAGAGGGGGAAGAGGGAGAGATAACTCAATAGATAGAGGGGGGAAGAGGGAGTGACATAGATAGTGGGAGATATAGAGATATAGAGAGCGACAGGGAGAGACATATCAATCACCCTCCCTATATCTCTATCTATTCATCCTTATCTCTTTGTCTCCCTTCTATTTGTATGTTTGCCATTATCTCCCTCTCTCTATATTTTCTTCCTTATATTTATCTTTGTCTCCTTAAGTGTGCAATGGGTACATTGAAGAGGTCTTAAAGGAGAAGTATCATATCTTTAATCAAATGGCATGCTACCTTGAGCATAACTCCCCAAGGACACATGCCATCCTTGGATTGTTGACATGAAACAACCAATCAAAATATAGTTTCTCTCTCTCATATCAATATATATTACTATTATATTAAATATATATTATATTAATTATATTTTGTATTATATAAAAATATACTTATTATTAATTATTAATTATAATAATTTTATACATATTTAATAATTTTGTTAAAGAATATAATATATAATTATAATAAGTTGAATAATTGTATTATTTATTATGTAAAATATAGCTAATATATGCTTAACTATCTTGTAGAATATTAAAACCTAGCTAAATGGCACCAAATTTTTTAATTTAATTAACATACTATAAAACATAATGAAACCAGGTTGTAGCTCATCAAATTGGAGAAGTGAAAGGTCAATACTAGCGTTGGAGTAGTGAAAACTAGGTCAATGCCAGCACCGAGGAAGAGTTTGGAGTTAAAACAAGGTCAATACTAGCACCGACAAAGAGTTTGGAGGAGTGAAAAAAAGGTCAATATCAACGCCGAGGAAGATTTTGGAAGAGTGAAAACAAGGTCAATACCAGCACCAAGGATGAGGTTGAGGGCACTCAGGGAAAATCGACGACCAAGGGGAAATGAGTACTGTAAGTTTGGCACCCCCATTCTCTTTAACCTACAATTTTCATGCCTAGTTTCCAAATATTTTCTCATACATTGGCACCCCCATTCTCGTAAAATGGTATAAGATAAGACAAAAAAAATAAAATAGCTTAGTCTTTCACATTTTTATCGACCAACCTTAGGTCTTGGAAAAACTCCCATAATCTACCCACATCTTGGTTGAGGTCTAGGATTTCATCACACATAGCCTTCATCGCATGAGTTTGAAGCAATTGTAGACTTATCCCAAGTATATTCTAGGCTAAGGTAGTTCTAATGAATGGAAATAGAAGCATACAATTCTTCTTTAATACCTCCACCACAAACATATGCAAGGTGTTGGTTGTTTTTACGGTAAGCAGGTTGATCTTCTAATCTACCCTTGGAATTTCCAATTCCAATAAAGGGCACCTCAAAGGACCTGGACCAACTGACAAGGATTTTAAAGACCTCCTACACTTTGGGCACTGCAAGACCCAAGAGGTGATCCCTTAATGTGTTTACAACCTCTGCACCATCATCATAAACAACATTAACAACAACATATAATCTCATTTAATAACTCAACATAATAGGATAATATCAAATAGAATTGGTTGTTTATCAATAACATCAAATATTTGGAGCATGAGATAACTACAACAACATTTCACAGTATAAGATAGTCATTGATTTGCAATTTGTAGCAAGCTCTAGGTAAAGGAAAACAAATATTGAGCCATACAAATAAGTACAACTTAGATCAATGCCATATATCCATTGGAGGAGTCAAATTTATAAGCATTTAAGGGTTAATGATAGATTTAACACATAACATATAAGATCCTTGATAACATTGCTTTACAATCTCATCAATATGTATTCTAACCCAATACTACTTATCAAATCCTTATACAAAACATATCCACCTAAAATCCCATTCAAGCATTTTAATTAATTCCTTGAATTAAACCTAAAACAAGAATCATACACACCACAATAGTGAGATGAACGAAACAACCCTTGATCATTTTATTCAAAATTCAGATATGCTTATACAATGGAGAGACATGAGTTCGAAATAATCATATCAATTCAAATACCAGTACTATCATAAAACATCAAATCCCCATGAATTCAAAACCTACTACAGAATGACTCAAAACCTAAATTGCATTTTCCCTAAAACCATCAGAATTTACAATTTGTTTTGCAACTTCATCTAGACTCGACCAAAAATATCTAATTTTCTAACTTGTACTTCTGGCCTTGAAAACCTTCTTATAGAAAAAGAAGGAGCAAACAAGCATCGAGCCAGAAATTACACATTTCACCAGCCAATTGGACCGCCTTGTGATATTCCAAAAATTTGTTACAACAACAATCTCCTTGGAGAATCTTCTTGTTCATTGTGCCTGTTGAGAATGGTTGATGCAGAAACAAAAATCTTCAAGAATTTTGTGCCTAGACTGTCACCAAAAAACAAAATTGGAATCTGTTGTAACTGCAAAAGCTGATTTGTCAACCATTAGCAGCCTACTCCTTTTCACTCTTCCTTATTTAAATATACATTTACCCATTTTTGGTACTCTTCATCACTTGGCCAATCAAAATTGATCACATCATTCACCTTGACACTATAAGGTTTGTACTTAACTGCCACCTGATTCGCTTCTCTTTCAAAAGACTCCAAGAATGAGTTGGTGCTAATGATTTTTTCCATACACCTCACCAACAAATCATAGTCTGAGTCATCACAAATTAATCTAATTTGATCATTGATGAACTCATTTGTCCAATCCTGCCACTATTGGAGTGACCCAATATTTCCCTACTCATCAATTATGTTAGGTAATAATGTGTTGCTCCAATCATCAAAGTTCTTCACCAACTCTCTGATCTTCCTAATCAAGTCATCTGGTAAGGTTTGAAAACCTTGCAATGACTTAACTAACACCTGAGTAAGATTTAATCACTTGGGCCTATTATTTATATCAAACCTTGAGGCTTTATAAATTATGTCTAAATCATTGGCCCTAGGGATCCAATTTTCAATTAATGGTACTACTACCTCCTGATCCCTATCAATATTCTTTATAGCATCTAATAATAAAGAATATAAAGAATACATAGATGACAATCTTTCATCAACTTTCTCATTCAAATGCCTCAATATAGTATTAACTGTTAGAAACCAAGATCAAATTTGCAAACTAGAATATCCTTCCATAGAAGAGAAAAATAGAAAAAGCAGAGAGGTTACAAAAGGATGTGCAACATAATATTATTCAGGAATTGATAATTACAAGATATGATTTGCTTTATAAAAGAAAAGATGCATAACCCTAATCTTATCTTCAGCAACAAGATAGCTCAATAACATAAAGATGAAAACCTATAACTTAGGAATTAAATATGCCTAAGTAAAATTATGCAAAGTGTAATTAATAATTAATTACACCAACACTCCCCCATAAGTGCAACTTAGGGAGACTAAAAAAAGCATGCACCTAAAACTAAGATGAATGCAAGAAAGCATGAATGGGTCCCGACAACAAGGCCTGATCAGGTACCTAAGTACAAATGCAATAATGAGGTAGAGAAGGAAAACCCAGTGGAAAAAAACCCCCCTACAATGAGATGACTTTTGCAAAGAAACACTGGAAGAACACTGTGGAGTAACACTAGAACCGCAATCCGACAAGTAAGGAAAGATACTTCTGTCTACAACTAAAACCAAAACTGGAATCATAATAGTGTGATAGCAGACCCGATGCCACAGAACACTGGAAAACTCACAAAGTAGAACAACCCTAGAATCTATGAAGCAATAGTAGATGAAATGATGACATAATCTAGAAGTCGTGTATCTCGATGTCGATGCCAAACTGTGACTAAAACTCTTCCATGGGAAGGAGTACCAAAAAGGACTATGGAACATTAACCATAAAAACATGGCCCTCAAACTAAGAAGTATCTAAACCAATGCAGATCAAGAAACATAATCTCTCAACTGAAGTGGGAACTGATGAATTTGATATGTGTCAAGCAATAGCAAAAATGTGACCAAAAGAAACAAAGAAACCAGATAACCCATGCGAGTTGCCATCAAAATAAGATGAATATGGAGATCAAAGTGCATGCACACTCTAACCAAATTATTATGAAAGAAACCCCCCTGATCAAACTTTATCTTAGTTCATTTAGTACAATAACCCAATGATTGTAAAAGGAGAGAATGCTAAACATGCATAAAAAAAAAATAACATGATGTGGTACTGAAATGAATTACAAATATTCAAGTTTCACCTTTCCAACTGCCAAACCATCCAAGTAATCTCCAAAACACCCATCGGAAAAAATCTGGAATAATGATAAACTTGGGACAAATACAGAAAAAAGTGCATAGACAGCAAGATAGAGCTCCTTAATACCTTTCCAATGCCGCAAATAAGACGAAAATGGAGATCACGGCAAAAAGCTATGAGCTCAGAAGTCCAAAATAAATATCTGACTTCAAACAGCAATAAATGTAGATAAACAAAAAAATACTAAAAAATTACCTACACCACTAGAAAGTGTTTGGAACCAGCTTTCCGGTGATATCTTGTTTGCCCAATTTTGATACCGTATGCCCAAGTTATGCCAAAAAGAAAAAAAGTGCTCCTTTAGGGAAAATCATGACTAGGAGGGGGCAAAGAGGGGCCATATGGCCGATGATGTCATGCTGATGTCAGCACTTCACGAAAAAAATTTGACGGTCATCTGACCGTCGAGGCAAAAAAATGCCCCCCATGCTAGAAAAAAATTGGCGGTCGTCGGTATATTCCATGTTGGATCGGAATATTCTGTGTATTTCCTAGAATATTCCAACAAGGAATATTCCCTATGCTACCAGATTTCTGAGACGGCGTCCAAAATATTCTTTGGTAGTGAAATATTCTATTTTGGTCGAATGGTTGAACGCAAGGCCCCCTATCCTCCATGTGACCGGGGCTAACGGTAGAGAATCCTGCGAGAGCTGAGCGGAGGTGGCGGTGGCTGGAGGGGGCCACTGGTGGTGGGCTGATTGGTGATGGTGGACTTGGGCGGCAGCGGCAGTCCAGTGGCTGCTAGGTGGTGGGTTCATTTTGCACTGGCAGCGCCTGCCTATTTTTAAAAAAGTGTATTTTTTTTTAATTTATTTTTGAGCCTTGTAATGCGTGCTGGGGAGGCCGCATAGCCCCCCAAGAAAAAATATTTTGCCTCCAAATCAACTACACCAAAATCGACGAAATGAAGGGTGTTCTTAGGGTTTTTGGCCACTGCGAACACGATGGTGACCTTTGTTTGTGCTCAAACTACTCCAAAAAATCAACTACCTCTAGAACTTGCAAAAAATCTCCCAGCCTGAAACCCTCATAGATTTGAAAAATGATGGCCATAATCTACAAAATAAAAGCCAATCTTGACTTTTTCCAGCGCTCTGAATCCAATGGTGAAGCCCAATCTGATCCAAAACACCTCATAGATGAACTCAAGGCATGATACCCTCGAGGAATCCTGAATGAACCCTACAATTATTTTCTCAAAAATATGAGAAGTGGTTGCAAATCAAGGCTTTGATACCATGTTAGAAACTAAGATCAGATTTGCAAACTAGAATATCCTTCCACAGAAGAGAAAAATAGAAAAAACAAAGAGGTTGCAAAAATATGTGCAAAATAATATTATTCAAGAATTGATAATTACAAGATATGATTTTCTTTATAAAAGCAAAGATGCATAACCCTAATCTTATCTTGAGCAACAAGATAGCTCAATAAGATAAAGATGAAAACCTATAATTTAGGAATTAAATATGCCTAAGTAAACTTATGCAAAGTGTAATTAATAATTAATTACACCAATATTAACAACCTCCCTTTTCTTTAAAAGTACTCCATCCTCACTTACCTTCAAGGATTCCTGTAACTCTGCAATTTTGTGCATAAGCTACTTCTTTGTAGGATCAACATAGCATTCTATTTCTTCATCAATTAGCTCCAAAGTAAGGTTGAGGGAAGGATTTTGGCTGGGGGGACCCCGGTGTAGAAACAATGGGAGATGCAGGAGGTACTGACCCTGATGTGGAAGGAGATGTTTTGATCCCTAGAGCACTTGATGTCTCCCCAATCTGCTTGTACTTTAATCTATCCACCTCAGTCTGCAACTCAACATTCCTTTCCTACATCTTGCTATATTCCCCAATTATGAAACTATACTTCTCCATTAGGCTTTTCTTTTCAGCCTCCTCTCTTTCAGTAGTCTTTTGGGCCAATTTGGCCACATTTACAGTCAAATTAGTGGCCTCTGTGGTTGAGGTTTTTTAAGCTCTCTTTATTATCAACCCTCCTCTAAAATTTGGGTTAATATTAGTAAAATTTGGCTTTCTCCCTTGAGAGGCTAAAGCCCAAATTGCCAAGGTCTCATATTCTTCACTAAAGGTGGAATCTTGCAATGCTTCCTTGACCTCTTCTTCAGAATCTTGCAAAGGATATTTGAACTTTAGAATAGCATTAAAAGCTACAACATTTGCAATGTCCCACTCAGGAAAAATCAAGACACCAACTTTATTTACTAATTTTCTCCCCTCCACAGGAGTGATGCTCTTGAATTCTTCCATTAATTCAGCTCTCACTTCATCATCATTCTCCTAGTCACATTAGTAGATTAATCATAATTTCACCTTGGGATAACATCACCACGAAAGAACTTCATCCAACATCCTTATGAGTGCAGGTACCACCAAATAGGTATTTTTCAGATTTTTTTTCATCGAGCGAGGGAAATTCAAGAAGAGAAGAGGAAAGCAAGACATGTAGTATGTCTAAAAGAGGGAGATCAACTAGTGGTCAAAAGATTAGAAGAAAATTTTGTAAACGCATGGATTTTTTTATTGCTGAAGGGGGGTCATGCTATTATGATGATGAGAGCATAGGCGACGTCGAGGTTCCCTTGAGGTACAAACATCTACGGAAACAATGGGTACCCAAGGAACTTCCTCCAATAAACACTAATTTTTGTGTCAATGAGAGAATATATCGCATAGCACCATCATCATTACATGGTTTGGGCCTATTTTGCATGGATGGCATAAAGGTCTGTTACAAAAAAGTTACTAAATTGATGGAGTATGTCAGACCCTGTTACAGTTATAAATATTGGATGCAACTGGCTCGATATACATGAAGTATGCGTAGGTATGCACTGCCAGCAAATTATATACAGCTAAAAGATAAGGATCAAAATAAAGGAGTGGCTATGTACATTGACAGAAGGCCAAAAGCATCAGGGAATATTGTAGGGTTTATAAATAGTACATGACCTGGGTCAACAAATAAGCAACCCAATTGCATATTCAAGGCACACGAGGGAAACCATGTATTCGTATGTGCAATAAATTCAATAACTATAGGGGAAGAGTTGCTAATCGATTACAATTTGAATTGTTTAGTTACAAACACAGTTACTATGGGGGTGGTACGTACTATGTACCATTTTACCCAACCTCCAATTAATGACTCCAATATACCATTTTATTCTTCTTCTTTTTTTCGTAAGTCTATTGGTTTCATTTTGGTAATGTTTTTTTTATATTTAATTTTTGTCATAGCGGGACATTGATCGTACGGAGAAGGCTCCGGCCTAGAGCACAAATTACGATGTATCTTCAGGTGCTTATACCCAACACGTTTACCTCATTGTAATTGTACAAATTAGATATGAGAAAAAAATTTATTATTATTTCTTTTTCATAAGTTTATTGGGTTAATTTCGATAATGTTTTTAATATTCTTGTTGCAGTCGACTGATCAAGGAAAGGCACCAGCAGTAGATGAGAGCATTCATAGGGAGGTGCAGTCAATATTATGTGATGATGACATTGCTTATTCAACAAACCCTCTCAATATGATAAAGAAGACCCAAAAAAATGCAATGAATAAATCCTTAAGTTGTTATTCATAGTGCCTCAAATAGATGAGATAAGAGAGAGGGTTAAAATATTGACAGAGAGATCACAAAACTTGCAAGTAAGCTATCATGAGGTCTTTAATTATAACATAAGTTCATTCATGATTTTATATTTTGTACTCTTTTATGTCATGAACTAAAATATGTGTTGTTTTTAAAGGATTTTTTGCGTCATCATGATTCTCTTGGCCATGATCAGGGTACTACAAGTGCTGCATGGGGAGTAGGGGTTGGTACAAGTGTCCATCCTGATCTTCCTATGCATACATCACATCATCTGACCCCATCATCCATGCTTATATTGTCATCTGAAATTTTGGCAACACATACCATGCAAGCATCTATTAGTGCACCCTCTGGAAACAAACACATGCCAGAACATGCGTCAGGATATGTATCTGGGGATGTAGAGGCCACTAGTACTAGTGATATTTTAGCAGCATTTCCTAGATCTTCCTGTATTACTAGTATGAGAACATTTTTGGTCACATTTGTGGTGACTGAGGATTTCATTCCCATAAAGATAGAGAAGGTCCCAGGTACTTTAAAATGTTTTAATTACTATTATATATAATTCAATTGAAATTTACTTATTGATCACTCTTTTTAGACTATTGATCCCATGATCATTTTGTAGGTTTTTTTATAAACATCTAAGTGATATTACATTGGAGCTCTTCGGGCCCACCATATGTACACGGTGGAATGCCCAAAATCAAGATTTAAAAGATGAGCTCATTAACCATTTAGTTGTGTTGTTCAGGGTGATAAACATCTAACCCAACCAAGGTCCTTAAGAAAGTTGGTACCCCATCTAAAGTATGTGATTTACCAATATAAGGTCCACATTTAGAGAAGAAAAAAAGTCTGGCGATCCCCATGATTCTAGAGAGGTGGAAGGACTGATTATTATTGTGAGAAGGAGAATTTGAAAAGAAAAAGGAAGAACCTGCTTGGGCCAAAATTATGTGATACTATCAACAATGTAATTATATACTAATTACTCTTTCTTTTTACATATAATCTGAATGTATTTCAAACTTTTCATAGAGCTTCCAGGCCCACATCCAGAAGGAAACAAAGGAAAGACTAAGAAAACAGGTACTTGCTTACAAACTTGGGCTGAATTGGTTATATATGAAATTATTTTGCCGCAGTGTAAGTATCAATAAATGAAATATTGTATCAAATAATAGAGTGAAATTTTTTTGGTTTATCACACCATAGAAGAAAAATTACTTGATCTTATACAAAAAATGTAGGGCTGTGAATTCAATAGAGTTCCCACAGAAGAGGACCTGAAGATTGTCTTCTAGTAAGGCTGTGGAGCTGTGGTTGAATTCCTAAGAGTCTTGACTGGGAAAACACAATTTTCTACTACATTCGACATGCAAGTAAATAAACTCAATAAAGTTTATTTAAAATTGAATACTTGTGCAATCTATTCAATATTAATTTCCACCATAAAGTAATTACATTCTTATTTGTTTTAAACATTCAAGCAATGATAGTACTACACATGACATTGGAATGTAGCTTGGTGAGGGTGGAGCACAACCTGTAGATGAAGGTCATGGTGTGTATCTCGGTACTTTAGAGCATGTAGAGTGTGATCAACATGTTGAGCATGATCAGGCTAGAGAAGATCAGGAACATGATGTGGCCCCATCAGGTAAAGAGGACCACTCTAAAGTTCTTTTAAACATATTCAATTGCAATTGGTGTATTAATTAATGTAACCATTCATGTTTCAACTTTAGAGCATGTAGAGCATGATCAATGTGTTGAGCATGATTAGGCTAGAGAAGACCAGGAACATGATGTGGCCCCATCAGGTAAAGAGGACCACTCTAATGTTCTTTTAAACATATTTAATTTCAATTGGTGTATTAATTAATGTAACCTTTCTTGTTTCAACTACAGATCAAGATTTAGAGGGTATTCAACATGTTGAGCATGAGTCTATAATAGAAGTTCAAGAACATGATGTGGAACCATCAGGTAAAGATAACCACTCTAATGTTCTTTTAATTAATGAAATACTTGTAACAATAATAATAAAACATATCAATTTAACATTTCTTTGTTATTGCAGTAGACCCCCCTTGCAGCGGCGTCCACGTCGTCAGCAAACCACTAGGCGTACATTAAGATCATGAGCAGAGGGCAGAACAACTAAAGGGGGGACAAATGATTTAGAAAATGATACTCCACTTTAGATTTTTTTAGCTTTAAAAAAGAAACAAAAAAAAGTGATTGTAATCATATCATGACAACCATATTTTTTATAATATGTAAAAACTGAAAGAAT
Source organism: Sequoia sempervirens (assembly GCA_007258455.2). Classification (NCBI taxonomy): domain Eukaryota; kingdom Viridiplantae; phylum Streptophyta; class Pinopsida; order Cupressales; family Cupressaceae; genus Sequoia; species Sequoia sempervirens. The sequence continues at coordinate 29,251 of VDFB02117000.1, read as the reverse complement.
GAATATTATATGTTAATGGGTAAGATGTGAATATGTTAATTAATGAATGTTATATATGTTAATGAATGAATTTTATAGTAATAATGGATGAATGAATGAATGAATGAATGAATGTTATATGTTATTAATGGATGAATGAATGAATTTTATATGTTATTAATGGATGAATGAATGATTAATGTTATGATTGGGTATGGGAATTGAAGAGTGATGTGAGGGGAGGAATGAAATGAGCTTCCACCATCACATGGTTGGCCCTGTTAAGTAGAAAATATTAAACTATTCTCAAAACAAAGAGAAGCTCAATAAGGTATTGCACTTTTCAATATAAGAAATGCATCGTTTGAAACATCAAACCAATATGCAAAGATGAAAGAAAGTGCTAACTTTTCACTATGGTGGCAGAAAAATGATTCTTTATACCCTGAATCCATGCTTTGCATCATAATTTGAAGTTGTTTACATTCCAATGTTAGAGTTTAGTTTTGTTTGTATGGATTTGTATGAATACCACATTGTGTTGTGTGTGGATTTGGTTTCAAAGCTCTGTTTCTTCTGTTTTTAGTGGTGACATAACTCTAAAATTTGACTTTTGTGCATAAAGTTAGTGGAAAAATTGATAGCTTTGAAGGGTTTAGAGGCTCGATTGAGATAGATACATGGATATTTGGATCTTGTTGTTGATGGGAGGCTTCCACTTAACCATGAAATTTTGTACCATCTGTAGGTATGCAAAAATTTCTCTACTTACATTCATTCTTGATCATAAATTTTGTAAATGATATTAATGCTTCAAACTTAAGATTCATTTCATTGTTATAATGATCAAATTGTTATAATTTTCTATACATTCAAGCATTCTCTTGCCCCCTACCCTTTGCTCTCTCCCCCCTCCTTTTAAGAAATTTCTTTGTCATAAAAGATTCACATTTTTGTCTCATTTACACAAATTTATCTGAAGCGCTAGGAGTGAATAAAGATATGTAAAATATGATGGATTATGTCTAAACAACAACTTTCCATCTTATATCTAATTAAATCCTTAATATTTGAATAGTTTAGATCTTGAATAATGCTTGTATATGCATGTGTAGCAATAAGGGAGCCTATGTGAAGATTGAAATTTAAAACATCACTTTGGTATTTTTCCTTAGGCAATGAAATGATATTTTGAGTAATACAAACCTACACACACATTGATATTTTTGGCATTGCATTAAAGAATTTTTTTTTCTTATACCTACCCTCGGCTAGACATGGAGGTATATAATATTGGTTTCTGGGTTTTTTCTGTAAGTTGTTAATTTCATAGAGGAAAACTAAAATCTTCTTAATGTCCTATCAGGTGTGAAAGCATATGAATCACTTGTTGAAGGTACCATTTTGTATTCATCCAAAAATTGGTTTGTTATTTTTTTATGTTTCTTGCATGTGCTTTTTTTAGGCTCTAGAGATGTAGCTCAACTCTTTCCTTTTCACTTTTAATCTATTTTGATGATTATAGTAGATTTTCCTCATAATTTTTTATGTAGATTTATTTGTAACCTTATTTTCTACCAATCAATTTGCAAACCAGCCACATATTAAGGACCATTTCACTAACTTGTAGTCATCCATTACTTCATATGTTGCAGGTTGTGTCTGTGTGCCAATAAATCTTGATGATTGCGAGAACTTTAATCCTACAAGTGTACCCAATCTTTCTCAAGTAAAAGTATTACCTTATTTTATAGTACTTTAAATGGTTAATTGAAGGTGCTTCTTTAGATCTAAGATAGTTGAACCCTAGATTAAAATATGGTATTAGATGGGCAGTATAATGATAAAATTGAGGTCCATTGAACACAAATTACGAACATAATTTACTGGACTATGAATAGTGTTACAATTATAATTATTTCTCCTTTACCTACCTCTGCATTAATGAAAAAGATAGCAGATATTGGAAGTTCATTACATGTCTCATGTATGTGTTAGTATTTTAATTTTGTTTAAGTTGTTCAAGAGCTTGATTAGGTCAAGAATACGTTCTACAAGCTCTGTTCTCTTGACACTTCTCAAAATTTTCCCTACACATTTTCTCTTCAATCCAGATGTTTCTTAACTCCTTCCCTTGTTAGTTCTTGGTTGTTCTCAAGTGTAATGCTTTTTCTATGCATCTTGCAGTCTGTATGTATGATCAGTCATCTCTTATGAAGAATGGATAACCTTTCATGGAATTGTTGTTGTGATTAGACAATTTCCATTGTGAGAATAATCATTTAATTTGTATGGAAGTAAGTCTTTTTCATATTATTTGACTTGGTATTGTAAACTTTTCTTTGCAGGATTCTCTAGGGGGAACAACAGAACTGTGATGATAGGTAGAGTTGTACAACACCATAAATCATTTGGCATTATCAATATATTGCTTATAGAATACTTTGTGCAAGTAAAATGGAATGTGCAATGACAATTGGTCTCAAATTCAAATATGAATATAAGTACATTATACACAAGAAGATGGTATCTATTCTATGATTTAAAGAACCCCAAAATAAGAAAATGAATAGGTTCCATCTGTTTACTTGCTTTTAGAAACTTGTTTAATCAGCGAGACCCTTAGAATGTCTTGCTGATAACTAGCAGTGTTCAAAACTCCTAAAGAGGTCAAATCGATGTGACATTGGACATGTCTTGCCAATGAAATTCATCGGCAAGACATGGACTATTAGAGTGAGTTTTCTATCCTGTGCCAATGATTGATCTCTCATCGATGGGTTGGATTCAGTGGTCATCACCAAGAGTCTCCGCAATGACATGGTGTAGGTCTATTTAAAACTCCTGAAGAGGTCAAATCAGTGTGACATTGGATCTATCTTTCCAATGGAAGTCATCGACAAGACATGGACTATCGGAGTGATTTTTCTATCATGTGCCAATGATTGATCTCTCACTGTAGGTTGGCTTCAGTGGTCATCGCCAAGAGTCTTCGCGATGGTACATTTCAACGATTTAAAAAAAAAAAATTGCATTGTTTTGTCGCAATTTTGACAAAGTCCACCGATGAATCACCGAAAAGGTCTGACGAATTTTCTATAGCTGCAATGAAGGCTTCGTCATAACTCCTTTCCCATTTCATCGAAATGGCGATGAAATTCTAGTGTTGTTTCGACGCTTCTGAAGAGTCATTGCAATTTCATTTTGGTTATAATTCATCGATGGATACACGAAGTTGTCGTAGATATTCTGACGAGCATCTGAGTCATTTTATGATGTCGACGAATGACGAATCTGCGCTGTTATTTCAACATATAATTCATCGTCAGAATTTTGACGAAAAAATGGAGACAAAAATTCTTTCATCAATTCGTTGATTTTCTGACAAATGTTTGTTGAAAGACCGACGAATGTTTGTTAGAAAATGGAGTCAAATTCAGTAGTGCTAGATTCCAAAAGAAATTTTACTATGCTAAAGAAGGAGTAATTGATGAAGAGTCTGATAAAGAAAATGGAAAATGAAGATGAATCGGTATTCCTTGCTATCAAGGAAAATTTTCTGGTGGCTACTGAATCTGCTAAAGTTGAGAAAGCTCTTGCAACCTGAATTGAAGAAAAGGATGAGTGGGTTATTGACAGCAGATGCTCACATCATATGACTGGTGACAAAAGAAAATTTGTAAGTCTAGAGAAATATGATGGTGGGGTTGTAAGATTCAGAGATAATAATGTTGGTGTGATTTGTGGAAGAGAATCTATTTGTCTTGGTGGTAAGCATAACACTCATGATGTACTTTATGTTGAAGGCTTGAAGAACAACCTGTTGAGTGTTAGAAAAATGGTAGACAAGGGTTATGATCTTTAGTTCAAAGCTGGAAGATGTAGGATACTTGGAAGTTTTGGAAATGTAATTGCTTCAGGTAAAAAGACAAGAGGTGACATTTTTCACCTGAATGCTTCTAGTGAAAGTTTTTTACTTGCTCAAGTAGATGAAAGTTGGTTATGGCATAGGATGTTGTGTCATGTGAATTTTGATAACATCATCAAGGTAAGCTCCACTCAAGCAGTAAGAGATCTACCTAGGCTAGTAAAGCCTACCAACTCAATTTGCAAGGAATGTCAGATGGGAAAATAGACTAGAGTTTCTTTTTGAAGCAAACAACATCATTCTAATGGAATACTGGAGCTGGTGCATATTGATCTATGCAGTCCCTCCAAAGCTATAAGTCTCCATGGAGAAAGGTACTTTATGCTGCTTATTGATGATTACTCTAGGATGATATGGGCTGCTTTATTAAGAGAAAAATGTGAAGCATTAGAGAAGTTCAAAAGTTTCAAAGCTATGGCAGAGAATGAGAAAGGTTTGAAAATAAAATGCTTAAGGTCAGACAGAGTGGTGAGTTCACCTCCAGGGAGTTTAATTCTTTTTGTGAAGAGCATGGAATCATAAGATAGTTATCTGATCCCCAAACCCCTCAATAGAATGGAGTTGCAGAAAGAAAGAACAAAATAAAATTGGATGCTACTAGAACAATGATGATTGAAGGAAATGTGCCTCACATCTATTGGAGTGAAGCTATAAGCACTGTTGTGTACACTTTAAATCGGGTAAATGTCAATGGTAATTCCGATAAGACTCCTTTTGAACTATGGTTTGGTTATAAGCCTACTATTAAATATTTCAAGATCTTTGGAAGCAAGTGTTATATTAAGAGAGATGAGGATATAGGAAAGTTTGATGCAAGAAGTGATGAAGGAATCTTTCTAGGTTACTCTACTAAAAGCAAGGCCTATTGATGATATAATAGAAGATTGAGAAAAATGGTTGAAAGTACAAATGTCAGAGTTGATGAGGACTCTGCTAGATCATCTAGATATTGTGGATATGATTCAAATTACCAGGAAGATAGTACAAACAAAGGGAAGAATTCTCAGACATAGAATCAACTTCAATTTATTTCAATAAATCAAGAAACTTAGGAAGGAGAGACAAGTGCAAGTGTAGAAGAAAGAATAGAAGAACCAGAAGTATGAGGGAATCCTAAAGTTCTGAAGTATGTAAAGCTAAATTGTTTTGAAAATCAAATTATAGGAGACAAGAATAAAGGTGTGTGAACTAGAATAAATATTACAGAAGAGTATTGCCTGATTTCCAAAATTGAGCCTAAAAATGTACATGAAGCTTGTAATGATGAGCACTGGATGGAAGCTATGAAGGAAAAACTGATGCAGATTAAAAATAATGATACATGGATACTTTTTCCCATACCTAAATACAAAAATGTGATTGGTACTAAATGGGTCTTTCAGAATAAGCTGAATGAATAAGGTGAAGTAGTCTAGAATAAAGCAAGACTAGTATGTAAAGGGTATTCACAAATGGAAGGTATTGATTTTGAAGAAACCTTTGCCCTTGTTGCCAGAATTGAAGCAGTAATATTATTTATTGATTATGTTGCATCTAAGAACCATAAAGTCTATCAAATGGATGTGAAGTCAACTTTTCTGAATTGTGAATTAGAAGAAGAAGTATATATTGAACAACCAGATGGATTTCAACAAACTAATAAGGAAGACATGGTTTTCTGATTGAAGAAAGCTCTATATGGACTCAAACAAGCCCCCAGAGCCCGGTATGATAGACTAGATAAATATTTATTAAAGCTTGGATTCAATAAAGGTACTGCTGACAACAACTTGTATTTCAAGTTAGATCATGACAAAGAATTGATTATTGAAGTCTTTGTTGATGACATTATTTTTGGAGGAGATGATAATCTATGTATGAAGTTTGTTGATGAAATAAAGAGTGAATTTGAGATGAGTATGCTTGAAGAGATGAGGTTCTTTATGGGATTGCAAGTTACTCAATTGAACAATGGGATTTTCATATCTCAGTCCAAATATGTGAAAGAGTTGTTGAAGAAGTTTGGCATGGAAAACTCAAAGCATGTTGGTACTCCCATGGTAACCGGATGCAAGTTAACACAAAATGATGGTTCTCCTAAGAAAAATAAAACAAGATACATGTCAATGATTGGTGGATTGCTCTATTTAACTCTAACCATACTAGACATCATGAATGTTGTATGTATGGTTGCTATATTTCAGGCTAATCCAAAAGAGTCTCATGTGACTGTTGTACAGAGAATCTTCAGATATCTGAAAGAAATAGTTGATTTTGGGCTTTGGTATCCTAAGGATGATGATCTTACTTTGAATGAATACACTGATGTGGATTGGGCAGGAGATGTAGATGATAGGAAGAGTACTAGTGATGGTTCCTTCTTCTTATGGAAGAAGCTAGTATCTTGGTTAAGTAAAAAGAACTCCATTTCTCTATCTACTGCTAAGGCAGAGTATATTGTTGTTGCAAATAACTGTACTCAAGTGATGTGGATGAAAAAATGCTGAAAGATATCATAATAGTATATGATAAGCCTATTTCCATATACTGTGACAACTCAAGTGCAATTAACATATCATAGAATCCGATGCTACACTCTAAGACCAAGCATATATTAATCAAGTTTCACTTCTTGAGGGAGAAAGTGAGTGAGAAATAAATTAGGCTGGAGTATGTACCTACGAAAGAATAGATTGCAGACATTTTCACCAAGTCATTGCCAAAGGATAATTTTTAGTATCTCAGAGGAATTCTAGGGGTGATTACCCCTCCTGATATTAACTAAAGATGCATTTTCTTGCAAAAATCCATATGCTTCAAAGCTATATTCCGATCTGGATTGATGTTTCTGTAGCTACTACTCAAGGGGAGTAGTCAGATGTGCAGATATGTGCTCCAAATTTTGTATGTGGGAAGATATTGTTTATCTTTTCCATTGATTTCAAAGGGGGAGAAGAGAAATGTGAAAAATATTTTTGGAGAGAAGAGCAATTGAGGAGAAGAGTCAAAACTTAAGGGGGAGTAAGTGTAGTTTTGTTGATGGTATTTTTCACATCATGTGTTTCCATCAATTCCAAAGGGGGAGATTGTTGGGAGATTGTTGGATGTTGTGTTTGCATTGTTGATATGTGGTTGTCATTGATGTCAACACTATTAGCATTGTTGTATTGAAGGTTGTATATGTCGAGGATATTGAGAAAATTGTTAAGAGAAAGTTGCAGATTGCCAGTGGAACATTGAAGGTCATGAACGTGTCTTGTTTAGTACGTTGAAGATTAGTTGTTGTGGACTAAAGGGTTTATTTTTTAGAGTATCTAGTTCACCTATCAAAATTTTTAGAGGTCTGCATGAAGATTGGATCATGTTATGATTAGTTATATTCTAATAGTGTTTATGTGGTTTTTGTCAGTGCTCTTAATTGAAGTGTATGTAATTCTAGTAATCTTGGTTGTTGTATATTCCTCTCTATTAGTTCATGTTATTTATGGATGCTTCTAGATCATTCTTTCTCCTTTTTGTGCATCCACGTTGACCGGTGTGCTTGTGGTTGAATATTTTTCTCGTGTGTGTTTAGGTTTTCATGTTCTTGGTCGATATGATGGTTGTAACGTGTTGTGGATCCTTGAAGATTAAATTTGAATGTTTGGTGTGGTCGAGGATATTTTTTTGGGTCACATCATAATATTATTCAATGGTGTTTGATTCAAATTAAAAATTTATTTTTAAATTTGGTCCGACATTGTAAATATGTTTTATATTTTGGCCAAAAAAGTTGTTAATGTAAATCTAGGTTGTAGATATATAAGAATGGTTGTTTTTGCGAAGTTAGTGTGTGTGGTGTGAAGAAAATCCAGAGAAGATAAAGCGTGCAAACATTGATCTATTCATTCTATTGTAGAGTAGAGTGTGAAGAAGTTTGAGTGAAGTGTGAAGGAGTATATTTGTGCTTAACTGGAACTGTAATCAAGCTTTTTTAGAAGCTATTTTCTCAGTTCATACCCTGTGCATCTAGTCTGAATTGTTGTGTATGCTCTGGGTAGTGAGCCCTCTTGTATTTGAGTAGTGAGCTCTAGGCAGTGTGCCTAAATGCATGTGCATTCCCATTATTTTTCATTATACTTTTAACAGGATATAATATGTGGACTAACATTCAAAGTGGGTTTTCCCCTAGCAAGGTTTCCACAAAAAATATTGGTGTTCTTTGTGTTTTTGATGTTGATTGTTTATAGTTTATTGTTCATTCATCAAATCTAAGATTAAGTTAAGTTAAGTTGAAAAGTTTAAATATTTTATGACAACTAATTCACCCCCCCACTCTCAGTTGTCTTTCCTTGTTTTTCCAACACATATCAGTTATCAAAACTGAAAGGCGAGCCACTGCAAGATCTCATGAACAGCTCCCATGTCAAAAGGTTTTATGCCTAAATCTTTCAAGGTATAAAGCCAAAAATACAAAAAAAAATTAGAAAATGTCCTGGAAAAATGGTTACCTTCATGAAAACCTAGAAAATAGGCATCTTGGTGACAACCAAAAAATCAAAAAAATCAAAAAAAGGATTAAAAATAGTAAAGAGAAAAATCATCCTCTAGTGAAAACTACTTCGGTGGCACTTTGGGAAAGTACCTTGGTGAAAACCTGGCAAATAGGCACCTTGTGTAAATAAGCACTTTTCATCCACCGGGATCTTCATGACTCGTTCTGCATCATCTATCCATTACGCTTCCATCATTTATCACATTTCATATCTCCATCCATCATTTGTCCACATCATAGCTTGGTCTTGTGTTCATGTCATGATCCCTCCTAGTACTACTCGTCCCATTCTCAAGGTTAGTTTGTACTGTTTGTATCAGAGTAGTCTATTGCTTAACACTGGGGGTGTGTTCTCTTTAGATTGGATTCGTGTATGTTCTAGAAGTTTTCCCAACATAAAAAAAATCAAAAACATCAAAAAATTAGAAAATTCAAAACATTAGAAAATCAGAAAACATTCAAAACATTTCAAAATCTAAAAATAGGTCAAAAGTCAATCAAAAATTCAAAAACAAATTCATCTTGTCGAACTACGTCAGTTCTGAGCTTTGAACATAGGAAAGGTTGATCTTTGATCATCCCCTGAGACACTTAGGTCAGTCCTTTAGAAGTTCATCATTATAAACTAGTAATCCATTTGTTCATATCTCATCAATAATCAAGTCTATGTTAGTCAAACTATGTGGTCTTTGTGTGTATAACGTACACAATTCTAATCTAGTTCATCACCCCCGAGACCCCTAGGATAGGTCTTTAGGTTAGTCTCTTGGTCAAAATCTCAAAAAACCCCAAAACATTTGCAAAACACTTGAAAATACCAAAAACAGCCTCAAAACATTTCAAAAACATCAAAAACATCCAAATATTTGAAAAATCCATTTGTCTCATCTCGCTTTTGCCTAAAATAAACATCACTCATAATAAATCATCATCACCCCCAACCTTTGGTGAAACAATTGGAAACAAGTCTAGCAGGTTAAAGTGAAAACTCAAAACATCAAAGTCTCAAGTCTAAGTCAGTAAGTAAACAAGTTGGTCAACTCTTTGTGTCAATAGCTTATCATCCAATTAGTCCCACATCAATCATCTAATATCATCATGTCCTAGGATACATCCTTCCTATAATGGACATCAACATCAGGCATCACCATAGTTTATTCTTGGCTAGCGGTATTGAAGAACATTAACTTGTTTGTTTACTTTATCTTTATCTTTTGACTTATCTTATTACGCTCATTTCGATGACCTCTCAATGGTGTCCCAAACGAAGGGATTTAGAGAGAAAGAAATGGGGCAACGATCATTATCTTTTTATCTGCTATGCTTTTTGGATATTCTTGTAATATAACCTTGGTCATGCGTGCTTTGTTTGGGTGTAGGGAGGATGTTTTAGGTGTCTTGTTGACCACATAGGAAGGCTTTCCTTTCTATGTTTTGGTCTGAGATATTTGAAATATTTAAACTACATTTTGAATGAGGGTTTGTATGCCAGGTGTGAACAGGGATACTCCTATCTGATTGTTGAGTCAAATTCCATCACACTAGGTGCAACACTATCCTGGTCCTTTATACCTTGATGCATCATGCCTATGTGTGTTATCAAACATAAGGTAAATGGCCCTTTTAAAATCCCAATTCTTGGTAAGCAAATCATCATCATCATCATCATTATCATCATCTCTAATAAAGTTGGCTTGTTGGTGTCTCTTGTCATCATCTTATTTTCTTCTTACTTCCCTTCATGCTAACATGGTACCATGACAGTTAATCATAAATCATTTATCTCCAGTGCATCCATCTTGCATCCATAAACCGTCAACATACTGCATAATACATAGCATATCATATAGAAAGCATTAATCATATCACATACATTGCATTTCCATCATTGCATAATAAATATTGGTTATTCTAAGCATCTCACAAACCATACATTCATTGCATAAGTATAAAAGGAACCATCACATAGGAATTATTTACTCATATCATATGCATCATCAAAATATCCATTGCATCATCACATATACATCATAATATCATTTTGCATCCGTTATATCACATACATATCATCCATTTGCATCATCATCATAACCATCCATACGTCCATCTTGAACATCTTTGTTGAAAGATCGACCTTCAAATCAAACTTTTCACTCGATCTCTCGAGGGGTGAATGTACTAGTAACTTCTTTTTGCTAGGGCATTCAAAAAAATTAGAAATTTTTTAAATTTTGATCTTGGCAGTTTATTCTTTGAACCAATGCAGCAAGTACATTGCTTCAAAGAGGGGAAAAATGTAGACACGTGAAATATACATGCACCTAATCTGAAATCACTAATTTCATTTTGTCCTTAATTATCCTTCTCCTAACCATTTTAATCAAATATTCTTTATCTAATTAAAATTCATCATCTTCCCTCTTTTAATTAAATCAATCTTTATTTAATTAGATAAATCAACTTTATCTAATTAAATATATCATTCTATTTAATTAAATCATATTCGTCTCTTTAATTAAATAAATCAAGTTCATTTAATTAATCTCCTAAAGTTATCTCTTTAATTAAATAAATAAACTTTATTTTATTAATCTCCTAAAGTTCATTTAATTGAATAAACCCAAATATTTAATTAAATTTATAATGTTCTTTATCTTTTCATTTAATTTAAATAAATCCAGTATTTAAGTTGAATGTCATAATCAACTAACCTCCATTAAAATTAATCAAATCATGATTAATGCTAATCTAATCCCCAAATTCTCTAGATTTTACAACTTGCACAATAAATCAATTTATTTGATTTATTATTTATTCTTTTTTCATTCAAAATAGCATCTTTATGAAATATACTTCAAATTCAAAAATTCCCTCCAAAAGGAATTTTCCCCCAACATGGCATTAACTCCTCTTACATTGTCTCTTACATGTCTCCCACTTGGCATTTAAGACTCTTTCTTCTCCCTCCAACAAGCCAACTTTCAAAATTTCAAATTGCACCTAATATCATTTATTGTGCACATTCATCAAAATGTGCTCAACCCTCATCCTCTCACATCATGACAATTGGCATTTGGTCATTGGTTGTTGAATGATCCCACATTCTTCCATTTTTCCTCATCCTTCAACATTCTCATCTATAAATAGAAGGCTTTCCTTTGTATTTTGGATCCACAACTTAGAGAAAACTTACTCTCTTCACATTGAGAGCTAATTTTATCCATTTCATAGCAAGTGTTCATCATTTTCATGATTCCATAGCTAGGTTATGCCAAAATTTCATCAAGGAGCTTCCACCATCAACAAATCTTCATCAAGCTTGCATAGGAGTTGGGAAAGGGCCAATTTCCACATCAAATTGGCACCAATTCCCCCATGGGATTAATAGTTTTCATTTTTAAATAGGATTTCATTGCTCTATTTGTTCATTTCTTTAATTTCTTTCCTATTTGAGCATTGTAGATGAATTTCACAGGGAATCTTAATTCTAAATTGCATTGGGATCTAATATTATGTTGGTTTTCTATGTTTGTGCAGGTCTAGGATTGGGGTTCACAATTTGGTGCTAGAGGGAGGGCTATGTTTCTGATGCACTTGCAACAGAAAGTTTGAAATATATGTAACACACTTGCGACAAAAAGTTTGAAATATATCTGACGCACTTGTGACAGAGAGTTCAAAAGTTCTAAATATATATAGCAAGCGGAAGGAGCCAATGTTTTTGATGCACTTGCGACAGAAAGTTTGAAATATATCTATCTGTTTTGTGATAGAACATTAGATTAAATTCTATTTTTGTTGTTTTGTTTATGTGTTTATTTTCTGACAAGTAGGTGGAAAGATCTTATGTTTTTGATGCACTTGCAATAGAAAGTTCAAAATATATCTATTTGTTTTGTGATAGAACATTAGATTAAATTCTCTTTCTATTGTTTTTTGTGTTTTTTTTCTGACAAGCAAGCGGAAGGAGCTTATGTTTCTGATGCACTTGTGATAGAAAGTTCAAAATATATATATATATTGTGATAGAACATTAGATTAAATTCTCTTTCTGCTATTTTTTGTGTCTCTTTTCTGACAAGCAGGCAGAAGGAGCCTAGGTTTCTGACGCACTTACGACAGAAAGTTTGGAATATATCTGTCTATTTTGTGAAAGAACATTAGGTGGAAGGAGCTTATGTTTTTGACTCATTTGTGATAGAAATTTCAAAATATCTATGACATTGGGATTAGGCATTGGAATTGAGTAAAAGTAAGCAGATTGCAGTTGAAGAAAATTGAGCATTGAACTTAAAATTGACAAAAAAAATTTAAATGCTTAGGGATTCCATTCTATACTTTCATTTTTTGTTTTAGGCCTAACTCACCTCGGTTTTGGGTTTAAAATTAACCACTGATTTAATCTCTTCAATATTGGTTAAAATTAAACTTAGACATTTACTAGCTTTTCTATTTGGTCCAAAAATGAACAAACAACTTTCACACTCAAATTTTGGTGCTTAAAAAGAATCCAATTCTTGCTTTGAAGGATTAAAATGAACATGTGCATTTGGTGTTTTGTAATATTTTTCACAAAGTAATATCATTTAAAAAGGCGTATGCACTTCTCTCATTCTTCACGGCAATCTTGAGAATCAAAAGTCTTCTTGTGATATTATGTTGTCAAAAAGATTGCCTCCACATTTCAATTTGGATTTAAAATTGACAAATCTTACGAGTGTGAGTGCAACACATCACGTGTCTCTTTGTTTCTTAACAAAGATTGATCGAACTACAAATGTGTTTGCTCACTTTTGTTTTATCTTAGAGGGCCTGCCTCTTCGGAAAAAGTAATCACCCAAGGGAATGACCCAACTAGGAACACAATAAAGCCAAGCGATAAAGAGAGGTGTCGCATGGGACTTAAGTGAAAATTTTTAAGCACGTGCTCATAAGTTGTTCTAATAAAGGGGACCCTCTAGGAAAACACGAGAAAAGGGGCTCAAAAGTTCCTAAGTCATAAAATGGAAAGGATGTAAAGGCCAAAAAGGCTCTTTACTCAACCTTATAAAAATAAGAACTCAAACTTAGGCATGAGGAACCGGTTACCTCACAATCGTTAATGACATAAGCTGTTCTAATATGATCGGAAATGAGCAATAGAAGGTCAAAGGAAAATTAGAACTTTGCAAGCATTTATAGTTAAGGGTTTCTTAAGGAAGGATTCCAAGCTAACACAAAAAACCCTTCAATAGTGATGACAAGAAGAACCCTAAGCCTTTAGATACCAACCCAATATTTAAGATGTGACAATATTTTGAGATGGAACATAAAAAATTTGTAGGTTCCTTCAAATTTAAAGATAAAGATCTCAAATGGTTATGACAGTGTGAACAAGGGTTTCAATTGTAAACTAACATAGTGCATGAATTTAATTGGTTTACCTGCTCTAATGACCGATTTGGTTGGTGATATGACTTGCACAATAGTAGAATAGACTACAAAGGTGATCCAGATTAGAATTAGATTGGATACACAAGGATATGGCATTAAATACATATCAATTTTAGAGTTTTGGAGGTTGCTATGTTTAGAAAATTCAATGAACCCGAATTTGATGAGGAGTGTGTGTGGCTTGATGAATAGGTGGCTTACTAAAGAAGATAACAAGAAAACCCTAGTAGGGGATTTGTATAGGTATGTGAAAACTATAAGGATATTATTGTAGGTCTATGAAGGTATGCAAAAATAAAATAATCAAAAAAGTTCTATCTGTTGATGAGTTGATGTAGTAGATAGTGTATGTGTGAACTCTTGAGGTGGACAAAGAATGCACTAAAAGAAAAAGTGTAGAGTGTATGTGTGATCTCTTGAGGCGAATATAGAATGCACTAATAGAAAAATGAAGAGGTGCAATGAGTGAGTATAGCCCAAACAAAAATTAGATACCTTTATTAGGGTTAACATTCAAGTTGTAGAATAGAGAGAAGAGTAGGGTAGAGAATTGAGTTGCAATTGCAACAACAAAGAATTAGGTAGTTGAAAATAGGGTTGCAACATTGAATTGTGGTCAAAAGAAAAAATTGTATTAGCTTTCATTGTAAATCTAATTGGTGGGTTCCATCATAAAACTAGGTAGGTGCCCAGTGTAGGGAGTTGGTGCTTCCAGAAAATCAGTACATTACTCTGGCATGGTTTCTCCCTGTTTTACAAAGAAATTTTGAAAAGCTCCTCCAAAGTGCGCAAGAACAATCTACTTGAAAGCACAGGATGAGAGCAAAATTTCACCAAGGAATTTCTCTCCAAATCACCACTTAGCGTTTCACATCCTACCCCCCTTTTTATACAAGAAATTTACTCAATATTGTGTATAACCAAATGATTTTACAATATCTCCCATATCCCCCATTTTTACATAAAATCTTCAAAATAATCCCTTATTTACAAAATAAAACCACTTGAAAATCCCCTCAATATTATTTGGGCCCTTCAAATTTTTCATTCTCGGGCTTCTTTAATACTGGGAGATTTATTTTTAATTTTTTAACAGTATTAGGAGATTAGTTTATTCAAATTTAGAGGGAAATTTAGAGGCGAGACCTGGAAGAAGCAATGGGACTTAAGATGTTTTAAAACCTTCCAAAAAGTAATGGCCGAATAGATCCTTCCTAAGGTGTAAGATAATACTAGGGTTTTACATGAAGAAAAAGGTAAAACCCCAACCTTAGGCTTTTCCCAAACACCATGGATTCTGGATGACCAGAGACATAAGGCAGGGTCCAAAAATTCCTCCCTCTATCTCTCTTCTCTCCCTCCAGCCCTTCTCTCCAATCCTTCTCCCTCCTCTCTCTCCACCCTCCTACCCCCTCTCCCTCTCTCGGGTCTCTCTCACTCACATCTCTCTCCCCTCTACCCTTTTAACCATCTACCTAATGGAACTTCAAATTTTTATCCTGCCTTATGTCTCTGGTCATCTATGGTGTTTGGGAAAAGCCTAGGGTTGGGGTTTTACCTTTGTCTTCATGTAAAACCCTAGTATTATCTTACGCTTTAGGAAGGATCTATTCAGCTATTACTTTTTGGGAGGGTTTTTAAAACATCTTAAGTCCCATCGCTTTGTCTAGGTCTAGCCCCCTTTAGTTTTATCATTTTATTTCCTTCTTTTAATTTTATTCTCCTAAGTCTTGGATAGTCTCATGCTCCCTCATTTAAGTGACAACTTATGTCATTGTTTGTCATTGGCCTAGTGATGTCCCCTTATTCCTTTAATAAATCTTTTTTATTTTGTAGAGGGGATTTGATGTTTTATGACAGTACTAGCATTTGAATTGAAATGATTAATTCAAACTCATGTCTCTCCATTGTACATGCATATCTGAATTTTGAATAATATAATCAAGGGTTGGCTCGTTCATCTCACTATTGTGGTGTGTATGCAGTACTGAATTTGACTCCATTTTTCGATGGACGTTCATCAGTCGTTTGATAAATATTTGATAGAAAAGTGACGAAATGAGGAAAATATTTTTGTTGCAATTCTAACGATGAATTAAACGTCAAAATAACGGCATAGCTTCGTCAGTCGTCAGCATCATAAAATGACTTGGATGTTCATCGGAATATCGATGAAAACTTCGTGTATCCACTAATGAATTACAACCAAAATGCAATTTCAATGACTCTTCTGAAGCATCAAAAGAACTCCAGAAGTTCATCGCCATTTCGACGAAATGGGAAAATATTTACGACGAAGCCTTCGTCACAGTTAAGAAACTTTGTTATACCTTTTATGTGATTTGTTGGTGGTGTTCATCAAAATTGCGATGAAATGGGTAAGGAGTTCCAACGAAGCATTTGTCGTAGCTAAGCAACTTCGTTGGACCTTTTCTGTGATTCGTTGGTGGAATTTTTTGAACTTGTGATGAAATGGGAAAGGAGTTACGATGAAGCCTTTGTCGCACCTAAGAAACTTCGTCAGACCTTTTCTATGATTCATCGATAGACTTCGTCAAAATTGTGATGAAATGGGAAAGGAGTTACGATGAAGCCTTCATCGTAGCTATAGCAGCTTTTTCGGACCTTTTCAATGATTCGTCGGTTGTTTTTGTTGAAATTTTGATGAAACATTGCAATTTTTTTTAAAAAAAATATTTTTTGACTCCGATAGAAAACTCACTCTGATAGTCCATGTCTTGCCGATGACTTCCGTTGGCAAGACAAATCCAATGTCACACCGATCTGACCTCTTCAGGAGTTTTGAACACTGGTGGTTATCAACAAGACATTCTGAGGGTCTCGTCGATTAAACAAGTGTCTAAGAGCAAGTAAACAAATGGAACCTATTAATTTTCTTATTTTGGGGTTCTTTAAATCATAGAATAGATACCATCTTCTTGTGTATAATGTACTTATATTCAAATTTAAATTCAAGACCAATTGTCATTGCACATTCCATTTTACTTGCACAGAGTATTCTATAAGCAATATATTGATAATGCCAAATGATTTATGGTGTTGTACAACTCTACCTATCATCACAATTCTATTGTTCCCCCCAAGAGAATCCAATAAAGACAAGTTTACAATACCAAGTCAAATAATATGAAAAAGACTTACTTCCATACAAATTAAATGATTATTCTCACAATGGAAATTGTCTAATTACAACAACAATTCCATGAAAGGTTATACATGCTTCATAAGAGATGACTGATCATACATACAGACTGCAAGATGCATAGAAAAATCATTACACTTGAGAACAACCAAGGGCTAACAAGGGAAGGAGTTAAGAAATGTCTAGATTGAAGAGAAAATGTGTAGGGAAAATGTTGAGCAGTGTCAAGAGAACAAAGCTTGTAGAACATATTCTTGACCTAATCAAGCTCTTGAACAACTTAAAAAAAATTAAAATACTAACACATAAATGAGATATGTAATGAACTTACAATATCTTCTATCTTTTTCATTAATGTAGAGGTAGGTAAAGGAGAAATAATTATAATTGTAACACTATTCATAGTCTAGTAAATTATGTTCATAATTTGTGTTCAATGGACCTCAGTTTTATCATTATACTACCCATCTAATACCATATTTTAATCCATTTTTATTCATTTTCTTATTTTGGGGTTCTTTAAATCATAGAATAGATACCATCTTCTTGTGTATAATGTACTTATATTCATATTTGAATTTGAGACCAATTGTCATTGCACATTCCATTTTACTTGCACAAAGTATTCTATAAGCAATATATTGATAATGCCAAATGATTTATGGTGTTGTAAAACTCTACCTATCATCACAGTTCTGTTGTTCCCCCCTAGAGAATCCTGCAAAGACAATTTTACAATACCAAGTCAAATAATATGAAAAAGACTTACTTCCATACGAATTAAATGATTATTCTCACAATGGCAATTGTCTAATCACAACAACAATCCCATGAAATTTTATCCATTCTTCATAAGAGATGACTGATCATACATACAAACTGCAAGATGCATAGAAAAAGCATTACACTTGAGAACAACCAAGAACTAACAAGGGAAGGAGTTAAGAAACGTCTGGATTGAAGAGAAAATGTGTAGGGAAAATGTTGAGCAGTGTCAAGAGAACAAAGCTTGTAGAACGTATTCTTGACCTAATCAAGCTCTTGAACAACTTAAACAAAATTAAAATACTAACACATACGTGAGACATGTAATGAACTTCCAATATCTGCTATCTTTTTCATTAATGCAGAGGTAGGTAAAGGAGAAATAATTATAATTGTAACACTATTCATAGTCCATTAAATTATGTTCATAATTTGTGTTCAATGGACCTCAATTTTATCATTATACTGCCCATCTAATACCATATTTTAATCTAGGGTTCAACTATCTTAGATCTAAAGAAGCACCTTCAATTAACCATTTAAAGTACTATAAAATAAGGTAATACTTTTACTTGAGAAAGATTGGGTACACTTGTAGGATTAAAGTTCTCGCAATCATCAAGATTTATTAGCACACAGACACAACCTGCAACATATGAAGTAATGGATGACTACAAGTTAGTGAAATGGTCCTTAATATGTGACTAGTTTGCAAATTGATTGGTAGAAAATAAGGTTACAAATATATCTACATGAAAAATTATGAGGACAATCTACTGTAATCATCAAAATAGATGAAAAGTGCAAAGGAAAGAGCCGAGCTACATCTCTAGAGCCTAAAAAAAACACATGCAAGAAACATAAAAAAAAGTACAAATTAGTTTTTGGATGAATACAAAATGGTGCCTTCAGCAAGTGATTCATATGCTTTCACACCTGACACAAGACATTAAGAAGATTTTAGTCTTCCTCTATGAAATTAACTACTTACAGAATAAACCCAGAAACCAATATTATATACCTCCATGTCTAGCCGAGGGTAGGTATAAGAGAAAAAAAATTCTTTAATGCAATGCCAAAAAATATCAATGTGTGTGTAGGTTTGTATTACTCAAAATATTATTTCATTGCCTAAGGGAAAATACCAAAGTGATGTTTTAAATTTCAATCTTCACATAGGCTCCCTTATTGCTACACATGCATATAAAAGCATTATTCAAGCTCTAAAATATTCAAATATTAAGGATTTAATTAGCTATAAAATGGAAAGTTGTTGTTTAGACATAATCCATCATCTTTTACATATCTTTATTCACTCCTAGCACTTCAGATAAATTTGTGTAAATGAGACAAAAATTTGAATCTTTTATGACAAAGAAAATTCTTAAAAGGAGGGGGGAGAGAGAAAAGGGTAGGGGGCAAGAGAATGCTTGAATGTATAGCAAAGTATAACACTTTGATCATTATAACAATGAAATGAATCTTAAGTTTGAAGCATTAATATCATTTACAACATTTATGATCAAGAATGAATGTAAGTAGAGAAACTTTTGCATATCTGCAGATGGTACAAAATTTCATGGTTAAGTGGAAGCCTCCCATCAACAACAGGATCCAAATATCCATTATCTATCTCAATCAAGCCTCTACACCCTTCAGATCTGCCAATTTTTCCACTAACCTATTATGCACAAACGTCCAATTTTAGATTTATGTCACCACTAAAAAAACAAGAAACAGAGCTTTGAAACCAAATCCACACACAACACAATGTGGTATTCATACAAAGCCATACAAACAAACTAAACTCAGAACATTGGAATGGAAACAACTTCAATTTATGATGCAAAGCATGGATTCAGGGTATAAAGAATCATTTTTCTGCCACCATAGTGAAAAGTTAGCACTTTCTTTCATCTTTACATATTGCTTTGATGCTTCAAACGATGCATTTCTTATATTGAAAAGTGCATTACCTTATTTAGATTCTCTTTGTTTCGAGAATAGTTTAATATTCTCTACTTAAAAGGGCCAACCACATGATGGTGGAAGCTCATTTGGCCTCTCGCCCCCCCCCTCACATCACTCTCAATTCCCCATACCTAATCATATAACATTAATCATTCATTCATCCATTAATAACATATAAAATTCATTCATTCATCCATTAATAACATATAACATTCATTCATTAACATATAACATTCATTAATTAACATATTCACATTCATTCATTAACATTTAATATTCATTTTTTTAGTTTTTACATATTATCAAAAATATGGTTGTCATGATATGATTACAATCACTTTTTTTTTGTTTCTTTTTTAAAGCTAAAAAAATATGAAGTGGAGCATCATTTTCTAAATCATCTATCCCCCCTTTAGTTGTTCTACCCTCTGCTTGTGATCTTAATGTACGCCTAGTCGTTTGCTCACGACATGGACGCCGCTGCAAGGGGGAGTCTGCTACAATAACAAAGAAATTTTAAACTAATATGTTTTATTATTATTGTTACAAGTATTTCATTAATTAAAATAAGATTAGAGTGGTTCTCTTTACTTGATGGGTCCACATCATGTTCCTAAACTTATGTTATAGACTCATGCTCAACGTGTTGAACACCCTCTAAATCCTGAGCTGCAGTGGAAACATGAAAGGTTACATTAATTAATACACTAATTAAAATTAAATATGTTTAAAAGAACATGAGAGTGGTCCCCTTTACCTGATGGGGCGACATCATGTTCCTGATCATGCTCAACACGTTGATCACACTCTTCATGCTCTTAAGTTGAAACACAAAAGGTTACATTAATTAATACACCAATTGCAATTAAATATGTTTAAAAGAACTTTAGAGTGGTCCTCTTTACCTAATGGGGCCACATCATGTTCTTGATATCCTCTAGCTTGATCATGCTCAACATGTTGATCATGCTCTACATGCTCTAAAGTACCGAGGTGCACACCATGACCTTCATCTGTAGGTTGTGCTCCACCCTCACCAGGCTGCATTCCAATGTCATGTGCAATATTATCATTGCTTGAATGTTTAAAACAAATAGGCATGTAATTACTTTATGGTGGAAATTAATATTGAATAGATTGCACAAGTATTCAATTTTAAATAAACTTTATTGAGTTTATTACCTGTGTGTCAGATGTAGTGGAAAGTTGTGTTTGCCCAGTCAAGACTCTTAGGCGTTCAGCCATGGCTCCATAGCCTTGTTGAAAGGAAATCTTCAGGTAATATTCTGTGGGAACTCTATTGAATTCAGAGCCCTAAATTTTTGCATAAGATCATGAATTTTGCTTCTATGGTGTGATAAAACTAAAATTGTTTTCAATTTATTATTTGGATACTATATTTCATTTATTGATACTTACAATTCATGCGGATAATTTCATATAACCACTAGAGCCAAGTTTATGATGCCCATTTTTTTCTAGTCTTGCCTTTGTTTCCTTCGATGTGTCAGGAAACCTATGAAAATTTTGAAATACATTAGATTATGTAAAAATAAAGAGTAATCAGTATATAATTACATTGTTGATAGTATCACATACCTTCCTTGGCCCAGTGGTGTCTTTCCTTTTTTCTTTTCATCCTTCTCCTTTCCATCTGACACCAAGTCCTTCCACTCCCTCTTCAGAATCATGGGGGGACACTCGTACTTTTTGTTCTTCTCTAAATGTGACCTATATTGGTCCCTCACATACTTTAGATAGGTACCAGCTATCTTAAGGACCTTGGTTCGGTTGAATGTTTTATCACCGAACAACACAACTAAATAGTTAATGAGCTTATCTTTTAAATCTTGGTTTTGGGAATTCCACCATGTACGTATGGCGGGCCCAAAGAGCTCCAATGTAATATCACTTAGATGTTTATAAAAAAATCACTTCCTAAAAAATGACCATGAGATCAATAGTCTAAAAGGAGCGATCAATAAGTAAATTTCAATTGGATTATATATAATAATAATTAAAACATTTTAAAGTACCTGGGACCTTCTTTATCTTTATGGGAACGAAATCCTCGGTCACCACAAATGTGACCGGAAATGTTCCCGTACTAGTAATACAAGAAGATCCAGGAAATGCTACTAAAATATCACCAGTACTAGTGGCCTATGCATCCCTAGGTGCATGTCTTGACACATGTTCTGGCATGTGTTTCCTACCAGAGGGTACATTAATAGATGCCTGCATGGTATGTGTTGTCGACATTTCAGACAAAAATATAGGCACAGATGATGGGGTCAGATGATGTGATGCATGCACAGGAAGATCAGGATGGACACTTGTACCAACCCCTACTCCTCGGGCAACACTTGCAGTACCCTGATCATGGCTAGGAGCATCATGAGGAGGAAAATAATCCTATAAAAACAACACATATTTTAGTTCGTGACATAAAAGAGTACAAAATATAAAACCATGAATGAACTTATGTTATAATTAAAGACCTCATGACACCCTACTTACAAGTTTTGTGATCTCTCAGTCAATATTTTAACCCTCTCTTTTATCTCATCTGTTTGAGGCACTGTGAATATCAACTTAATGATTTCTTCATTGCATTTTTTTTGGATCTTCCTTATCATATCGAGAGGGTTTGCTAAATAAGCAATGTCATCATCACAAAATATTGACTGCACCTCACTATGGATGCTCTCATCTACTGCTGGTGCCTTTTCTCGATCAGTCGACTGCAACAAGAATATTAAAAACATTATCAAAATTAACCAATTTATAAACTTATGAAAAAAATAATAATAATAATAAAAATTGCTCATATCTAATTTGTACAATTACAATGAGGTAAACCTGTCAGGTAGAAGTGCCTAAAGATACATCACGATCTTTGGTCTAGGCCAGAGCCTTCTCCATATGATCAATGTCTTGCTGTGAAAAAAAATAAATATAAAAAAATATTACCGAAATGAAACCAATAGACATACGAAAAAAAACAAGAATAAAATGGTATATTGGAGTCATTAATTGGAGGTTGGGTAAAATGGTACATAGTCCGTACCACCCCCATAGTAATTGTGTTTGTAACTAAGCAATTCAAATTGTAATCAATTAGAAACTCTTCTCCTATAGTTATTAATTTTATCGCACATACGAATACACAGTTTCCCTCACATGCCTTGAATATGCAATTGGGTTACTCATTTGTTGACACAAGTCGTGTACTATTTATAAACCCTGCAATATTACCTGATGCTTTTGGTCTTCCATCAATATACATAGCTACTCTTTTATTTTGATCCTTATCTTTTAGTTGTATATAATTTGCTGACAGTGCATACTATTGATGGTGTTTTCTGCACAACAACAAATCAGACAGAATGTAATATTCTATCTATCTTGAAAGGTCATTTCCAACAATAAATTACTAAAAATCACCCCAAGGTCTCTCGGGTGTCAGGTCATGACAATGCATAAACAACTCAGATAAAATGTGAAATGCTAGTAATCACAATCGGACCTTACTACAAGCAGACTGTATCTTTCCAATTTATCAGATTTTGCAATATGATGATCTCAAATCCTAAATTTAACTAGATAATAAAGAAATAGCAAAAGATAAGGGTGCAAGGATATGATAAGATTTAAACTATTCCTAGAATGAGCAATGCAAATGACAGATATCTGGAATGGACCAATCTCAAGTAACCAATTCTTGATCAACCCACAATGCAATATCACAAGAACGGTGCAATCTTCTAAGGTATATAGATTTTCAAATCATAGATATTCATCCACGATAGAACTTAAGCACAAACGAATATATGGTCCAGGTTGACTTCACCAACCTACTACAATCAGATAGTTATTGGGAGTATAGATCGGAGATTGCTACAAACATTCTAAATATGAAATCATGAACATCATTCACCACACTAATCTAATTCTCAACACTAAACCCTAAATCTTTAAGCAATTTGAAAGATGGAACAAAAAGAACCATGCAAGATAAACCAACACAAAATATTTCACCAGGAAAACCACAATGCCTTCTATTGCATTAGATCAAGAAATTAGCTACTACTTCTACTACAAAATGCTCTAGCTCTTTGGTCTTATTTCTCTCTATTTCTAGCTCCTTTTACAATGAGGCAAGAATGCCCTTTTATAGCAAAGTCTCAAGACATGTCGGCCCAGCCAAACATTTACAAAATAAGAACAACTACCAAAACAAGTCGGCCTTAGTAATTCAAAATAAGGCACACATTAAATGTCGATACATCATCAAGGTCGGCCTAGACACAATCCCCAATGCAACCAAGATCAATACATGCCCCATGATAATAGGGAAGCACAAATCTCAAAATGGGCATTAACTACCACCTCTCTTGTCCTTATTCTGATCTCAAACCATCAAAAATAACTTATCCAGCTCGGTGATAGGTGGCAAAGGAAAAACCCTAAGCCGACATTCAATGGCACCGATCTCCTCATTTGACTGTTTGACAATTCTATCCCAATCATCCTTGTGGGTTAGGTATTTATCCATTACTGCCAAATAGGTTGTAGCATCGTCCAACTGGTGCCCTGTTATGACATTCTCATAATCTGGGGCATAAACCTCATGCCACCATTCCCTCAACTGTTCCAGGCTCAGGTACTTAGGAGCAATCTTCCTCTTGCTAGTCATAACTTCAAATAATGCAATGCATTCATCACAAACTGGAGTTAGATCACCATCCATCAGCTTCTTTCATTTCTAAATCTTCCTCATGGCCTTTTGCCAAATCTACAAAGCCTCAAACCATTCCCAGGGTTCGCTAAGCCTGGAGGAAGGAAGAACTCCATCTGTAACCAATTGATCCTTACCATACCCCATGATCACCTTGGATTTCTGTAGCAGAAGATCGATATCTTCTTTGTCCTGGGACAGCACACGTCCCAACAAGTCCTTGGCTCTGACTGCATCTTTCCCAACTGAAAGGATATCTTTGATTGCATTATCTCCTCTCACCTGCACATCCTTTAACCAATCCGTTGTAGTTTGAGCACAGGCCTTCATCTTTTCAATTTTAGAAATAGTTTCCTTAGGCAAGAAACCAGGAGTGGCAGAGGAAGAGGGGTGGAGAGATTGCAAAGGCTTTATTACATCCTCCAAGCACTTCCTAAGCCTTTCATTTTCTTTTGTAAGCTCATGCTTGGTCTGAGCTTCCTTTCTTAACCTCCCAATTATTACTGCACTGGAGCCTTCATATTCATCAATGTCCTGTTCCATAGAGGCTGGCCCAAGGTTAATGGTCTGTACATTGTAATCCTTACCAGTGACCTCTTCTCTATTTTTATCCACAGCAGACGTGGTAATGCGAATGACCCTGTTACTCACCTCATCCCTCTCTATCCTTGAAACTACCCTGGCTGCCTTCTTCTTCTTACCTTTACCGATCTTAGACAACATCTCATCCCAATCTAAAGGAGTGTCCTCAACAATGACCTATTTTTTCCTTGTGATCTCCTTTTCAAGCCAATCCGAGATAGCAGGGTCCACCTAGATTTCATTTGTTTTTGCCTCTTCACCATGCTGTTCTATTGTTTTGTCTTCTTCCTTTTCATCTTGTTCTTTCCTAGGAGACTGCTCTCTTTGATTACCTACTTCAACCTCTTCTTCTTGAACCGGTGATGGAGTTCTAATAGGGATGTCTTCCTTTTCAGGTGATCCATTACATTTGCTACTTGCCGGAGAATCCTCATATCAGACTAGTGGAGAAGGATTCTTTTTTGTCTCTTCAACTTCGAACTCGGCAGCTGCACCAAAGAGCTCTCCTTCCTTGAATGGCTCTGCCTCCCCACTAACCTCATGTTCCTCAAGGGTCTCTTCCTCATGCACGCTCGGTGGAGGAGAAGCAGACCTAGATGGCTCCACAGCTGGTATCTTTGGAGAAGGGTTCATCTCTTGCATTGGCTCCTTAGGAGAAGGAGTCCTTGATCTCCTCATATAAACCCTAGTCTTTTCCCTTGAACTCTACACATCAACAATTAGAGGCTCATCTTTTGAGTTATCTTGAACCTTCTTCTTTGAAACCCTAGTGGTTCTTGTCTTCTTTGGTGGTGGAGGAGCATCCTCTTCTTCTGGCTTTTCAAATCCTTCCCAATCAGAGGATCTGCCTATCTTCAAAGCTCGACTTCTTTTCTTTCCTTTTGGTTTTATCTTTGGTTTTGGTTCACTTTCTTTTGGGCCTCTGAATTTTATTTTGAAGGGTGAGCTCCTTTTAGTTTTCCCTTTGGGGTCATCTTCCCCAAATTCCTCTGAAGTAGACATAGGATTAAGGTTTCCCATCAAATTAAAGGTACAGGGTACCTTCTCACTCTCCAACTCCCAAACCTTGTGTTTTAGCCAAGAAGTAGTGAATTTCATGACAGGGGCCATTAGGTCTTCCAATTCTGTGACCTCATCCTCATTCCAGTTTATTTCCCCAATTGACCTGTCCTTCATGGACTCATATGCATGGTCTTGCACCAGATTCCCATCACCCTCCAGTTGGTCAGGGATTAGCTTGACATTGTACTGCCTGATCACATCAACAGGAAGCCTAGAGTGCCTTTTCTTCCTTGCCTCAAAATCATCTTTGATGTTGGCCCAATAGTCTTCTAGGTCATCTTTATGACGGTACTCTTTGGTGGCCCTTTTCTATGCTTCCCCTGTGATATCAAAATTTGTCCTTTTGCAATGGAAGGAGAAACCATAAGCTGCCAATTCATCTCCTGCTGTGTGTGCTGATTGAATGGAAGGGCACACCTCTGCTACGCCAATTCCAAGAGGGAAATCCCCACCAAAACCTATTTTATGTTTCTCCTTCTTGACAATGGCATCAAATTCACATATTTGTCTCACCAATTCCAATAACACAATATGATCTGTAGGGTACCTAGGTAACCTGTATCGGGCAGCCGGACATCCATCAATTCTAATGTAAGAGAAGGTAGGAAACTGAATGAACCAGGCCCCATAATTCTTTATCAACCCCTTTGCTCCATCTGATAGTCTCACATGCTCGGCATTCTAAAGCATCCTAGTAATGTGCATTGTGAATGCATCATTGGCCCTTTTGTAATCCCTGTGTCCTAGGTGCAATTCTGGGTATACCTCATAGACTATGTCCTGTCCAAAGGTTCCCTATGGATTCAAACCCCTGTATGGGTAGAATCTAGCTCACACATACATCACATAGGAGGACATGGTGAAATTATTTGTTTCTAGGACATCCCTCAGTTGTTTATCAATTATAGTGTTGATGAGTCCTTCCCAATGGTAGTTGGTTCCTTGTTCAATCTTGCTGATCACATGGACCATCCAGTTTTCCAACACCCCTGCACTCTTCAAACCTACTACCCTGCTCAAGAATGTGATTGCATCATAAATATCTAATCTGAATCTAACCCTGTGCAATTGCTTAGGCAATTTGGAGTAATGTGATTTTGGCTTTTCCAACCAGGAATTGATCATCTGTTGAGCTTTAGCCGGCTCGTTCTCATAATATGTCCTAGCTAGATCCATGTTCAGAGCACATACCGAAGGCAAATTTGGCATGTCAAAGGCTTGGGCAATAGAAACAGGACTAAAATTTTCCAAGACTCTTCCTTCAGTGCTAACAACCCTTTGTGTATCAAAGTCATACTGCCGGGCACACTCAAGTATCAGCTCATAGCATTGGATTGCCGGAGGAAACCCTGCAACATGAACAAGTCCAGACTTCATCATTCCCTTTCTCAGGACTGACAGATCCTTCTGAGCTATCCTCTGTTTAAACTCTTTGTATCTCCAGGCTCCAACATTGGTGTCAGACACTTTGGTCCACACAGAAGATATCTTGCTTTCAGGGAGCTGACTCTTGGTGTCTAATCTTAATCTTTCGACCTCTAAAATGGAGGACCCCTCCTTGTCAGCCTTGGACTTTCCTGTAGCGGCCTTGCTTGACTCAACCTGTGCTCACAAAAGATCATCATAAGTATCCCATTATCATCCATATTCCAACCAAAGGTTAGCATAAAAATAGATAAAGCAATTAAGAACTATCACAAATCACCAATCTTTGAAAATCCAAAAAAATAGAGCAATCCGGGAAAACAAGGTACACCAGAAAAATCCAGTCAGGGCAGAATTTCAGAGAAATCCGACCCAGATGGATTCTTGTTGCCAAAACATCATTAGTCAAATAAATCGCTAGTACGGACAAAAGATCATAAGATAATCATGAAATTCATTTATTGGCAACAAGAAGTTAGCATTTAACCTTTACTCCATGAATCCTATCTTCAGAAAAATTGAAAGAAATAAAACCAGATAGGAAAACCAAAAAAGTCTAGATAGGAAGGATTTCCGTGGATAGTTCAAATATTCTGGAATTCACTATACTCCGCAAAAATGGCTGAAACTGGGAAAATTCGGGTGCGCAAGAATTCCACGGACACCCCGAAAACCCGACGGATGACAACACACGAACCAACAACTGAATGATCATGCAGACTTCCCCACCTAGATTCTAATGGTCCTAAAAATTGACGCCAATAGACAAGACCTCAAATGCAAATGAATTCAAATTTCCAAAACCCTTAGATGACTAATCCTCATGGTGAAATAGCGATGCCCTAATTTGGATGAATAAACCCTTCGCCATGAAAACTAGGGTAAGCTCGAGGTTTGGAATACTATCCCTAAAGATGAATCCAGACTCCTCTGAGTCCTCACAAGGAAGGGGTTAGTTTAATACAGGCGCAAGATTGACAAATCGTAAAGAATTCACTATTTTGGGCTGAGCACCAAAAACCCTAACCTTGCATAATATGGAAAATTATGCGCTTAGAGGGCACAAAAATCTGATCTAGAACATCATCTAGACTGATGCACCCGTCATCTAATGAATAAATATGAGCACACATGGCATGGGTGATGAGGTCTCATGGAAAGATGGGTCAAACCCCAATTCGATAAAATAAAATCGTGACCAAGTATGGGCCGACCTAGAACGACCATCATTCAACATCAAAAAGTACTCAATAATCACATAAACAAATAGAGGGGCCATCGACAACTTACCATGGATTAACCGAGACAAACTCGAGCTCAAGGAAGCAATTGCAAACCGATAATGCCCTAGCAACGAAAACCCTAATCCGCGATCCACCAACCCACACACATGCGGCCCGAAATCGATGATCAAAACTCCAACAGGGGATGCACTCAGACGCCAAGGCAGCAAACAAGTGAATAATGAAGTCAAAATGATGCTCAAAAGATTTTAAATCCACCCATATACACGTCTAAGCAAGGGTACCTTGAGCATTAATGAGCGACAAGACGTGTCTGAAAAATCTAGAAACCCGAGCCCAAGACAGAATTTTGGAAAATCCCAAGATACGCAAAAAATCCGGACGAACACAGATTTCGCGGATATGGCAGAAACCGGGATTCTTATGAAGTTCGGGATTTTGACGC